>PVJD01002628.1:0-195150 GCA_004026545.1 Mormoops blainvillei | reverse complement strand
ACGCGTGGCCGGGAGAGGGGTTGACAAGGGCAGGTCTAGGAAGGGGCAGGCCACTCTTCATCTGTTGGTTCAGGTTCCATTTCTCTACAATTTTCGATTAGGTAGTACTAGCTCATAGTACAAAATCTGAAGCTATGAGGGGCACACGAGAAGGCCCCTGCTACCCCAGAGGCCACCACATGCCCACCCCGCACTGCCCCCCAGAGGCCAGCTCAGTGGGGAGTCTCTTGCCCAGCTCGTTTTCCCAGCAGGGTGTCTCTGACCTGGGGACTGTGTGGAAAGCTCCAAAATGGCGGGGAAGAGCCCCAGAGGGAAGAGTCTTGGTGGGGGCAGGACAACCAGAATCCCAGACGCACATGGCTGGTGGCTGGCTGAGGGTCTGAGCACACAGCGTGGACAGGTCAGCCCATGGTGGCCCACTCCGGGCCACTTGATACTCGGGACGCAGCCGATTCCCTGGCAGGAGGTGGACCTATGACATTCTCTTTAAGATTATTGTCTGTTAGGCTTTATGATGTTGTGGTTTATTCCCACAGTTTTCCCTTCAGCTGCAAAGTACAGCACTTATGGATGAATATTTATAGCTGTCATGTTGCCGTCCTTTAGGATCCAAATATGTGCGTTTGAGGCAGGAGACTGTATTTGTTTCATAAACTAAGTGGAACTGCCAAATGCCCTTTACCGAGATTGTGGAAAGTTGCCCCATTAGCAGTTTACACAAGAGAAGGCTGTGCCAGAGAGAGAAACCTCTATAATCCTTTGGCACGTCCAAGTGTGACACAAGATTCTCTTCTTTCTTAGCATTTCTGTGCCTTGTTCCCCATCATTTTAGGGCCTGCTACGTCTCTTGCTATGAGAATTAGCATCGGCAGCTTTCAAAATGACTTACTAGTTAACCCCTCCAGAAATCTTAAGACATTATTCTTTTCTTCTCCAAATTTCCCATCTCTAAGCCTTCTAATTCTTCAAATTTCCATCTGTAAAGTTAACACAATCCAATAAGAAAATAATGTGCTCTAGAGACGTTGACATGCTCAGAGCCATTTTATCCTGCCCTAAAGCCTGGAAAGTTTGAATTTTCCTTAGGATAAAAAAAGTAAGAAATAATAGAATAATTCACTGTACTGTAACAATTAAATCCAGCAATTTACCATTGTGCATTGGTAAACACGATGCTCGCAACAACCCAAGTCTCCCCTGTATTGACAGACAAAACCAGTTATAAATCTAAACCTCCTATTCTGAACCACATTCCTAAATGTAAATAAGCACCCAAGCATGTTGCTACATATCTTTACAGAAGCAATTACAAACAAGCCTTATCAGCCCCTTAGTCACCGACGCACACAACGCTTATCTGCTGTGCCCTCTACTGGATAGAGTACACAAGGCAAGCCGCATTATTTCCAATTAATTTTTGGCATCATCACTCTGCATCTGCTTTAGGAATGCAAGGCGTGAAATTCATAGTAGCAGGTTTAATATTCCATTCGGCCAAAATTATTTTGCTACAAGGACTTACCTTTGGTGGAATATTTCAGATTGACATTTTTTTTTTGTTTTTTGTTTTTTAAATATATAAGATTGTTTTTCTCCTTTTTGCAACACCCTGTCCAAATTCTGAAGCTGTCACCAAACAGTACGTGGCAGGAATAATTTCAAGTGGAGGAAAATGTGTTTAATTTCACATCCGGTAAGAATAATTACTTAGCATAATGCCACTTAAAATGTATTTCTATCTACAAATGCTAATGAAGCTACAAAAATGTGAATCATCTTCGGAAAGAATTAGGGTATTATGGGTGCTTTGCCTTCGCTCCCTCTTCTCCTGTAGTGACTGCCTGAAGAGCGAAACCCGGACCACGGGAATAATCCGAGAGGGATCCCGCTGTCTTCCGACTGGGTGTGAGTCCCGTGGTTTTGCAGGGCACTTAATCCCTCAGACCTCTCCTGAGCCTCCCCAAGACCATGGAAACAGAGCCTTGGGCTCCCTGGAGATGCCCGCCCTCACCCACGTCCCACTGGACGGCCACTAGGAGGGGGCTCAGGCCCAGGGCCAACAAGGACCACCTACCCCAACGCAGCACTGGGGGCAGGACTGTGGCCTTTGGCCTTAAGCAACTTGTCTCTTTGATCATTGGTGCACCCAAGTAATAAAGACCACTGTTCTATCTATTGCTCATCTTGAGGCTTAAGGCAGGCAACAAAGGATGACAAAGAGAAAAAGGAGCGCTTTGCCTTTAAATTTTTTTAAAATAAAGGAAACCTTTCATTTCTAAATAATTTTAGAATTACAGAAAAGAAAAATAATAACTGAATTCCTGTATACCCTTCCCCCAGCTTCCCCTAACTAAATATCTTGCATGACTACAATACAATGATCAAAACCAAGAAACTAATACAATACTATTAGCCACACTGCAGACTTTAATCCAGAGTTCACGATGTTTCCACCAGCACCTTCCTTCTGTTCTCAGATCCAACCCGGACCCCTTATCCAGGACCCCACGCTGCACTTAGCTGTGCTGTGTCCTCATTCTCCTTCAGCCCGGGATGCTGTCTTTCCTTGTCTTTCACGGCTTTGACACTTTTCCTTGAAGAGTGCTGGTCAGGTATTTTGTAGAGTGTCCCTCAGTTTGGGTCTGTGTGATGTTTTCTCAAGGCCAAACTGAGGTTATACGTTTTTTGGCAAGAATACTACGAAGCATTCGTTCCTTCTCATTGCTTTGTGGACGCGAGACCTGCTTTTCTAGCGATGACGTGAAGCCAAGGTGGGTGCTGAGGGACTCAAAGAATCAGGGCACCTCCAGAGCGCCGGGACTTAGGCACGCAGCCTAAGGGCACTGGGCGTGCTTTTCTTCCGTGTATCCTCCCTTCTCTGTTACTACAGGGGGGCAATGGAACACTCTTTGCTACAGGTAGACAGTGAGAAGTGTTTTTGTTTTTTCTTTTTTCATCTCGTGCTATTGAGCTCAGCAGGTCAGGGCAGAGGTTTACGATGTCGATGGGGAGAAGGGGTGAGGGGAGAGGGGGACCAGAACGGAAGTGGGGGTAAAGTGACCGTTCTGTGGTCCAGCACAGCCCTCTGTGGATTCAGGGGGCTCTAAATAACCCAAGAATGAGATACAGACATCTCCATGGGTGGGGAACTTGTTAATTTGTGTTGAGGGGATGGTGGCAAACCTTCTCGGTCAGCATCTGTAACAGTGAGAAAGCAGGTGTGGTTCCCTGCATGGAGTAAACCACAGTGGTGCTGAGAAAAAAGCCTTGGGCAGGTTTTTAAGACTTGCACTTTGGCTTCCTCTTCCTCCCCCTCTAGAATCTGGAAGCTCCTTAGGGGTCAGGCCCTTGTCTGTCAGGTTTCCTTCTCCCTCTGAAAACCTAGTGCCTGGGCCTGGCTCATTGGAGGAGCTCAAGGAATGTTTATTGCTTAAATGCGTAAAAGAAATAAGTGAGTGAATGGGGTACTCATTTATAAAACATACCGATGGGCACTCTGTCATCCCCACTCAGAAATCTGTGACCCTGTCCCCCAGCATGGTTTTGGGAGCCCAGCAGTGGCCCTGAGTCCACGACTCCAAGCTTTCCGTCCTATTGTCAGTCCTTGAAGTGCCCAGAGAAGCTGTGTCGGGAGGAGGCTGTTTTTTAAAGAGGTCACTGGGACCAACGGAGTCTACACTGTTTAAGGAAAGATATAACCAGGTCAAACGCATAGATGGCAAAGAGTAAGTTTAGCGGAGGGGAGGCAAACGGTGACGATGACGCCTCCTCCCGGCTGGGTCGTGGTGTGGGGAGGCCAGCAGAAAGGGGACGGGCGGGCGGCCTTGCTATCGGTCCCGTGGAGTGGGTGTTACGAGTGTGCGCGCCCGCACGCGCCTGCAGGCTGACGTGTTTACCTGATGGGGGAACCGATTTCTTCATCTGCTCAGTGCTCCTTGTTACTTTCTTATAATTGCCAGGTTTCCACATAATTTAAAAAACATAATTGTAATTACCATTGTAATTTAAATTGAATTATGTTTTCCGGATGCGTATTTAATGAGGACTTTTTAAACATACAAGAGAGACGCAGCAGGTGGCTCTGAAAACTTCTCTTACTCGGGTGTGTAAAGCAGATGAGAACTGGTTTCACTGGCGTACTAATGAAAATGGTCATCAGTATGAGCAGTTGTTATGTACCAAGCATTGTTCAATGCACTCTATGTGTATCAGCTCATTTCATCCTTACAGACACACCGTGATGTAAGTCCGTTCCTTATATCCCCGATCTACAGAAAAGGAAATTAAGGCCCAAAGGCACTTGCTGCAAGTTACCCAGCTAGCAAGTGGCAGAGCTGGGTCCGGCACAACCATTCTATTTCCGGTGAGATCTAGAAAGGGAAGGCCTGTGCTTTCTAAGAGAGCCCGTGGCCTGGGAATGGGAATGGGAGGTTGGGGGAAGGACAAGGTTTTCCCCGTTGGCTCTTTCGGTGACGAAGTCAGTCTGCCAGGCACACAGCCTTGAGCATGCTTCTCGTGCAGGCAGCGAGAACCACAGCCATCGCTCCCTCGCTGGTCGACCCTGGCGGGTCCTGCAGGAGCTCGCGCGCTATCGTGGGGGCTTTCAGGCGAACCGAAGGGGTTTGTTAAGGTATTTATGAACTCCACCAGCTCTGTAACAAAAAGGGACACAGAATCTAAATCTCATCAAAATTTTAAGCAGTCACATGTTTCACATGACAGGATAAGCACAATTATGGAATCTCATGGCATGGCTTTAAAACAAAGTTCTAATTTTGTTTGATTCTTGTTTACACATTTACCTCGACAAAGCAGTTCATAGTAGCCAACAGGTTTAGGCGCTGTAGATCAATTGCTTCATTGTTCACAAGAGGGCGTGTAAAAGGAGAAAAGTACTGTCACGCAAACGCTAACCCTGTGAGACAGGTCACCTTCAACCAATGCACACAATGCAGGCTGCAAGGTTTGTGTCAGGAGTTGTTGTCTCGTGAGTGACACCAAATGCATTTGCTTCGTGAAGATGGAGGGTCAAATTACTTCCAACTCTCACAGTAAATGCAGGAAATGTAGGTGATTTTGGACCACTGAAGCCAGTCAGCAGATATTGAGTGGGATTAGTTGTTACAATAACATTAATTGTTGATATTGTTATGTATTTTTTACAAATTATACATATGACTCAAGAGCCAAATTTAGAAGCCATTATCAACTAAATACTGAATTGGTAAGGTTTATAATTAGGAAGCCAGACACCTAGGTCTTCAGAGGCCTCTGCCCTTTTGGACAGTTAACATTTTTTAATAGAGTGGCTGAACCAAACAGAACCGTCATGAACAGTGGTTCCAGAGGGTCTTGGATTCTGGGGGGAGAAGTCGAATTCCCAATTCAGTGAACATTCCAGTGGAGCTGGGACTTATTTCCTTCTGCAAAAGAGAAATGCGATTATGTTTTGAATTCTGCTCAGGAGTAGGGAGGAATACATCAACAGGTGCAACATTTATTATTTTGCAATTACAGTTGACATACAATATTGTATTTGTTTCAGGAAGTGCAACATTTTTCAAAATGGGGCTTTTGGTAGCTGATTCAGCTGGAACGTAATTTATGCTATAATTTATGCTACGAAGTTCCTAGATTTCAAAGTGACTGTTTCTTATCCCGATAAAGCCTTTTAATTTGGATATATACTCCTAAGTCCAGAATGGGTGGGAAAATGTCAAAAGCTAGAGACACGACTGGCCCTGTTGAATGCAAAGGGAAAAAAACTATATTGCAGGGGTTTGGAGGAGGGAAGAAAGAAGTTCAGTGTATGGCTTTTAAACAATTTCCTGTGACATACTTTCTGATTTTACGCACCATTTACCTCTAGAAAAATTTATTATAATTTTAACATGGCAGCATTATTTGGAGACTTTTATGTAACAAAGTTGATAGTAGAATGTAGCTCATTTCATTTAACTGTGATGGAAGAGGAGTAAGTACACAGATAGAGCCAAGAATCCTGTGTTCTAGGACCAGCTCTGCCACTGCCTAGCTATGTGACATTGGTCAAGTTGCTTACTTAGTGTAGGGCTCAGTTTCTTCATTCATTAAACTAGATTAGTCATGCTTGTTATACTAGATGATCCCTTACTAACTTTTTTGGCATTAATATTCAATAAAGTTGGTTTAAGTTCTCCTAGGCCAACATATGCCATACATGTATGTAACATATATACCATGAGCATACACAATATACACATTATACATACAACCACATATATATATGAAATGAGCTGCATGAAACATTCCCCTTGTTACCTCAGATGCATTATATATTTTTTATTTTATTAAGAAAATCTGTTCAAGTTGCACTCAATTGATTTAATGACCAAATTTGACAATCACCACAGCTAGGCGCAATCTTGTGCTTCGAGGACCTGCCGCCAAGTGAGTGCAGGTGACTGCATAGTTCAGTGGTTAAAATTCTGATCCCTGAAAAAAAATTGTAAGAACTGTGTACATGTCAGTCCACATATTGAAGGAATATGCTATCATTTTCGTGAAACATTATGACACATTATAAATAAAAACAACCACTAAGTATCCTCTCCATTAGTGAACTTACCTGTTTTAAGCTCTGCATAAATAAACTTTGGTTTTTCATTCTTCAAGCAAAGGAACCCTAATGTTTTAATAAGTGGATCATCTGTTTATAAACAACTCCTTGTAAAGTTTCTGTAGTTTTTGCTAGAGTATCTTAAATGAGTCTTTGACTTTTAAAAATATTAACTTTTAAAAGCACTGTTAATAATAGAATTATATAATGTTTCCTTCCACTTTCAAAACCTATTTTGAGGGAAGATACTGTAAGAAGACTGTAGTCCTCACATCCTTTACCCTGTCCTCAAATCCTCAATGGCATGCCAGGGTATTACGAGGATTTCCTGTGTCTTAGATGATACTCAAGGGTCTAGGGTGCTTCACTGAGGTCCCACCGCACCATAATCCAAGGATGAAAAAACTGGGTCTGCCCCAGCTGGTGTGGCTCAATGGATCGAGCACTGGCCTGCGAATAGAAAGGCTGACAGTTCGATTCCCTGTCAGGGCACTTGCCTGGGTTGAGGGCTGGGTCCCAGATGGAGGGCATGCAAGGGGCAACTGATTCAATCACACTGATGTTCCTCTCCCCCCTTTCTCCCTCCTTTCCCCTCTCCCTGAAAATAAATAAATATAATTTTTAAAAAATTAAAATAAATTTTTTAAATTAAAAAAATTAAAGAAAACTGGGTCTGATTTCCCAAGCAGTGTTCGCATTTTTTACTTTAATCATACACACTTTTGCATAAACGCAACAACCACAGGGATTAGGGATATTTCCAATAGTTCAACCATTGGGAATATTTCATTTAGACGAGAAAAATCTCAAAAATGTCTTCTTTAAAAAGTTACATTACAAAATAACCCCTTTTCGGGCAACACTTCTAAGTAGACAATGATTATGGTTTGTACATATATTTTTAAAAAAGGACATAAGCTCCATGTATTCATTTATAATAAAATATTTAATAAACTTGACAATATAAAGGTTGTACTTCATCTGTCATACTTCCCCCCAATACTATTTATACGGATTTGTTCAAAGTTCTAAGCAATTATAAAAGGGTTAGGTCTTAGATTTGGCTTATTTCTATTTATCTTTCATTAGACCTTTATTTAACATTATCCCCATCTAATGGCAACTATGTACAAAAACGCTTGAGATCACTTGGCTGCTCTGTGAGGCTGGGTCACTGGGATGGGACACAGTCCAATTATTCACCTGTGCATCTTTGATCTGTATCTTGAAACTTTCTCAACCTTATCGACTTGACTTTTCTAAAATCAGCACAATACTCATATTCATATCACTGAAAATTAAGCCTCACCAGTAACACTTGGGGTTTTTGGAAAAGACCCAGCTGACTCCATATATAAAGGCCAATAACTGTGGGTTTCATGATTATAGTCTTGGCACCTCTACCCATTCTCCCCCTCTTTTTTTTTCTATATAACATAAGCTGATCTTTCCAATACATACTATTCCTACCACACATGTGTTACATTGTTGAAAAGCAACTGAATTTTTTTTTTCAGAAAAAAATACCTTTCTCAAGATATGTTCTTTTAGTTTACTTTCCCATATCCAGGTAAGAACATTGTGCTCTTCCTGAGGCTTTTTTTTAATACTGTCCATGCTGATCCAAATCAAACAGACCTTTAGAAGGTACTGACAATGACGTCTTCATCGAATATGATCGCCCCTTACAGCTTTAGTTCCCTGTTTGCTCTGTAATGCTGTGCCAAGATCCTGGCCTTTAGATAGTCCCAGCATCCCTGGAAACATTACTTATTTGTTTGTGAGTATAAGCCTTAGAATGGTTTTGCATCCACAACAAAATATGAGATGAACAACGCAGTGTGAATTTCTTATTATTTTCTTTGCTTACCATGGGACTTGGAACCAGTTACGAGAACAGAATTTTAAGTAATGCCCCACTCTGTGTATTTATAAAACATACCAGAATTACAAGAGTGAAAGGATTTACTGTAATAGGATCCTTTTTTTTTAAACCTTTGTCATTAACCTTTTTCCTTAATATTAAAAGTACTAACATTTTTAAATTCTGAGGGATATTGGTGGGAACTATGATTAAGGATTCACATTATTTAACTTTTAAAATATAAATGAAAACAACTATTCTTTATATCCTAGCCCGATGTCTTAAAGAAATCACCAGGGTATCAAAAACAAGCCTGGCCTTCAAAATGGGCTTTATTTAAATATCATAAAGGTTAAACATGGTCCTATTACTAGCAAATACTAAGAATATGGACAGAAATAACATTTCATAATTTCTATTTGAAGATTTCAAAACAGTACACTGGTAATTGGTTCCCTTCTGTTTTGGCTGCATTTTGAGTAATAGAACGAAAGAATTTTTGAAAAAAGGGGTCCTTTAAAAAAACAAAGGTAAGAGGAAAGTCAATAGCCAGAGTCCAGCGTACCTGCCATCGGCGGGGACAGGGCCGGGAGGGGCATCGGCGAACACGGAGCCACTCGCCCTCGGCGAGTGCCAGCCTCGGGGCTGGGCAGCGGGGCACAGCAGCACGTGGACAGGCAGACAGTGTTGCTGGCTCCCACTTGTTCCTCAGGCCAAAGTCCAGGCAGAAGTTGGCTTTGTGGGGTTCCTGTCATCCTGCCAAGCCCTGGCACTCCAGGGACACTGCTAGGAAAATGCTGGCCAAAGCCTGCATGAGAAGTCACCTCTCCACATTCTCTTCCATGTCAGGGGGCTGGACGAAAGGAAACCCTTCTGTCAGATGTTATGTTGTTTGTTCACTAGCCAAGGAAAAGTAAGAGAAAGAAAAAGAAGGCAACTTTTTAAACCACACACAATAGAAAGGGAAAGATTCTTCAGAGTAGTTGATCTGGGAATGAAGCCCAACATCCCCAAATCTCAGCTCAAGTTTCCGTTTTGTTTTTTTTTTTTCATTTATTGATGGCTTTCAGAAATTTAAATAATTATAATCCCATCTACTTTGGGCCATCATATCATTGCTATCTCAAAAGCAGAGTGGTTGAAAGCCATTGTTGAACAAATGCAGAATAATCTGAGCACCGTTTGACAAGTCAATACAAAAATCATAGTCAAATGGATATATATAGCTCCACAGCATAGACACATTTAAAAATATTCTCAAAAAGACATCTTCATTGGCCATTCTTAAGGCTACAAGTAGGAAATGCTACTTTTAATAGGGCTCCTCCAACACCACATGTATGTGCAGATGCTCAGATGAAGATTTACACCCATATGTATGTAGATGTTCAGAAACAAACATGATCATCTCAGGGACGCAATCTCTTTTCTGAGCCAATAAAGACAATGCACTTCTGGGGAATGTTCACATGATTTTTATTGTACTTTTTTAAACGAAAAGTGGAAATCACAATCTTACATAACTTCTTTGAAATGGATCAACTTAAAGACAATTTATCAACGCTTCCTTAAATTCTTACACCGCATCGAGCTCCAACAGGTTTTTGTTTTAAGGTGAACCAGGTTTTTGGTTCCTCCCTGTGGAGAAGTTACTTTCAAGTCAGTGAAAGTTCTTGGCCCATGATTAAAAGTCTTTGCCAATTAGCACTCAACAACTTCAATTCATTTTTTCCTGGTTCAAGATGAGTAGGAGCCTAATAAGGCTGTGATAAAAGGGCAAAAGGCACCGAGAGCCAAAAGCGGATTAATGAGCTCCTCCATTTATTTGTCTTCCTAACAGCTGAACTGTTACAACTATTGACACTCTTCAAAAGGTTCCGCTCTGAACCCTGTCCAGGCACTGCAGGCTCCAATGGACATCTTCAAATCCAGAGAATGGAGGGGCAAGAGCTTCCCCTGTGTGGTGCCAAAACCAACAAAGCCCCATGGATCAGGTAATGAAACTTCAGCTTTTCCCCCTTTGAGATTTATTTACTGGCAGCTGACAAGGGGCAAATTCAGCTCGAATTGTGCAGTCAAGGCCCTGTCAAGCTTTTAGAGGCACCCTTGTCTTGAAGCACCTTCATGACTGGCATTTCACTCAAAAGCCCTCGGCCCTGGTCCTTAACAGCTTATGACATCACAAAGGACACTCCAGACAGATGCCTACATGGCATCCTGCAGCATTTTAAAAGAGAATTAGTGGTTTTAATTATGGTCGTAGTATGAAAGGGAACCATGCAAGCTCCACAGGAGACCTTTGATCAGACCCTTTTGCTAGTACAATGCCACGGAACTGTGACTATTCCTGGTAAGGGGCCTTTTCTTGCTGAATGACTCACCAGTGATCTTTGAATGCAGACAAGCTTCTAGCCCTCCCTCTTCATTAGTGAGCATTTCTATACAGGGGCCTATATAGTGCTCGGAGTCTAGGAGCTATACAATTGGGGGGAAAAGAATCCCTACAGATTCGGGCTTCTACTTAGGAAGTGCTGAAGGACTCTGAGTGACTTTATTCATTAAAACAGGTTGCTATTAATTAACTGTCATAATAAAATAAAGAACTATTATTTGCATTTCTTACTATGTTCTCTTTAGTAATATGTATAAAAGATGCTTGTAACAGAAATGAATTTATTGAACCACTTCCCCATTCTCCTCCTCAAATCCCTGCCTTTTTTTTTTTTTTTTGGCATGTTGGCAGCAGGAGCCTGCTAATTATTGGGCCCAGATTTATGAACCCAAATAGAAGCAAAACATAAATATAAAATTAAGGAACGACAAAATCCTTTTACTTGCCAAGCAGTTTATGCAACTGAAAAAAAAAAAAGTATACAACGAATACAACGAATTAGCTTTATTTTTCAGTGCTCTCAGAGAATTACCTAAGATAATAAAAACTCAAGTTTTTTCAAGATATCATCCAGTTGGTGTTTAGCTTGAAGCATGAGATTGTAACCACCACAGCTTAAAAATAGAAGGTATTCTAACTTGCAGTATAGCTAGGTTCACTCTTTTTTTAAAAGTTCACTTCTGGGAAACAGGAAATGTCTTTGGTCCGGTATTAATGTTCGAAGAATTTAACCTACAAAACCGATCCCAGTAAGCAGGGCCCTGAAAAGATTCACGGTCCGTATTTTAAGGATATGAATAGAGTCCATTCTCTTTTAAAATCTAATCAAGCAAAATTATTAGGTGAAAGGTTGTGAAAGTAGGAGGAATGTTCAAAAGATTCTCACTGAAATGCTGATTTGGGGACATGGGATAAACAGATTTTGCATAAACAGCACAACTCAGTCACTAAACCCCCCACGAAAAGGTACTGCTACACTGTGTTACTTCTATCGGGGAAGTGACTTAGTCTTCAGTTTTTTAATACAGTTCTTTTTCTCGGAGGAAAAAGTTTTGGACCTCGAAATTTTGGAAGCAGGACGACAGGCAGGTTTTCCACATTTTGCTGCCTCAGACCTTTTTTGTATCTCTCAGACTTTGCAGTTCTTTCCTGAGGTGCTTTAGAGCAACTGAAATCCCAGCCAGCTGTGGGTCACTCTGCGCTTTCTGAGCGTAGAGGCCTAAGTGTCTGATGGTCTCAGACAGCAAGGTCTCGGGGTCTGTGCCTCTGTCCCCAAGGTGCAGCATCCGCTCGCAGGCGATGGCGTAGTTCTTGTGCCAATTCACTGGGTGTTCCTTTTGTAAATAGACAATCTCCTTATAAAGCTGGAAGACAGCAAAAATGTTGGTGTTTCATTGTTATCCCTTGACTTTTTTTCAAAAATCAGAAAACACAGGCAAATTAAAAACATAAGGAGAAAAAAACAAACAAAAAAACCCCCAAGCAGCCTACAGTAAAAGTCTAATCGTTGCTAGGCCTTGCAGAAAATGCAAGGATGTTACTGTAATTATTACAGTAGCAGGAGGCAAATGTGCTTCATCTAAAACTGCTTCTGGGGTTTTTCAGATGTTGAGAGGGAACCTAAGACACACTGTGTCAGGACAAAATGATCTTCCTCCAGAAAGATGTTCTGGGAAAGGGGATTTAAGTTCTAATTCATGGAAAGCTATTTACTCAATAGGCAGAAGGTTGAAACTCTAAATTTAGCTGTTGGAGGAAAAAAAAAAAAGCTTTCTTTAGGAAACTGCATGGAACTTGAAGGAATTTAAACTTTGTCCCTTACTTTTCCATGAATTTCTCCCTACATTAAAAACAGTAATAACAATAGCAACACTAAAACAATGCACACAGATCCAGCATCAAACAGGCTGGGCATAACAGAATTTAAGAGATATCCTTAAAGTGAGATATTAAAAATCTTCACAGTATCCTCTAATTACCATTTTGATAGTAAAAACTTTGCCCACAGAAATTAGAAATTCTGTTTCTCAACACCAGAGATAGTATTAATTGGACAGACTTAGAATTTTTGATTCAGAGTTTTCTGGTGGAAAAACATGAGA
This sequence comes from Mormoops blainvillei, assembly GCA_004026545.1. Classification (NCBI taxonomy): domain Eukaryota; kingdom Metazoa; phylum Chordata; class Mammalia; order Chiroptera; family Mormoopidae; genus Mormoops; species Mormoops blainvillei. The sequence continues at coordinate 182,194 of PVJD01002628.1, read as the reverse complement.
ATTTAACAAAAGTAGATACCTATCGGCAGAATGGGAGATTACGCTTGGTTATCCGGGAATCTCACAGCCTTCTTGGGGGCTGTCAAGTTGGAGTTGGAGCCACAGGAACTACAGTTTACCAGTAGACTCCATGAGGGCACGGAACAGCAAGGATGCTTCCTCCAGGGACAGTGCTTTTCACTTAGGACTATATTCATCATATCATTCCATTGAAAGGGACTCAACAAATTATCTATTCCCCCAATACCTACTCCAGAGCAGACAAATGCATGTCTAACTTATTTTTAAATAGCATCCACATTAAAAGTTCCACAATCCTTGTTTGATATGCCGTAAGTTCCACAATCCTTGTTTGATATGCCGTTTTGGTATTTAATAATCTTCAGTCTTTAAGTTGCCTTTTAAAGCAATTTCCCCCTAAGTTTCCTTCACTCCACAAAACGGGAAAGTCATCTTGTACTTCTATGAAAACATTTTCAAATACATTAACGCTAAGAAGTCAGCCCCCCACCCTTTCATTCACTTGGTAAAATACTGTTTCTCTCTCTTTCTTCATAGTCTTTTTCTCTCTGCCTGTGGCTTGCCTTCCTGAGCCTCCCTTGATGAGGGCCATGTGGCAAGTGCATGGAGTGCTGCCCGGCACAGAGCAGGCGCTCGGGAGCTCTTCCTGCTCTTTATGTCCCCAAGTTTTCAAAATCCTACTGAGGTTTTAGAGTTCAAAGCATAGGCCAGCACCTCAATGAGCATCTCCGTAGCGGAATGAGAGGCTCACTCATGACCCCCCGTTATAGTCTCCAGACATCAGAATAACCCTGCACCCTTTTCTAGAACACTTTGCTACTGACACATCAATTTATTCTGGACGTCACATGGGCCGTATCTTAAGAAGCCAGTCATTTCTTCTCACACAGAATGACAGTTCTGTGTGTGTGTGTGTGTGTGTGTGTGTGTTACTGTTGACAATAGTCTTGGTGGACTGTATTCTGTTTATTGGGGAGATCTTTAATTTCTCAAATGTATTCCTAAAGGTGATAGGAATACTCTCTGCTCCCCTACCACACCTGAACTTAATGGCCCTTGAGTTTAATGTTCCATATGAGCTACTGAACAGGATAATGTAAATAATAACAAAAATATATTTTACACCTAACAAGAATGTTTTTGAAGAACCAGTACTGGAGGATGGATTTGTGTTGATCCATCAAGTATTTGGCCTCATTTTTCTTTCAAACCATGTCGCCCGTCTGGAGACATTATGCTAAGGAGATACCTGTGGACTGCTACCAATCTCTGTTCACTGAAAAGAGGAAAGCTTGCAGGCCCGAGGGGACAATAAAGCTATGAATTAGCTTCAGGAGTAGCCTAACAGCTGACCGTGAAATGAACTGCTGATGAGAATATGAAAAATTAGTAAGTCTCAGATGTCCCCCAACTAAATACTACTTGTTTTTTACAGAATCACAGGGTACCATAGATGAGCAGGATATGATATGACCAGGATGTGACAATCAATGGTGGAGCAAGCCTTGAACATGGACCTCTTGACCGCCGGCCAGAACTCTGGTGTATGGCCTCCTATAATCTGTCTCTTGCTGTTCTGAAGTGGGCAGGCACTTAAAGGTTGGGCCTTTGTCCCTGTGCCTCCCTCCTTATGGAATGTCCTCTCTCCCCACTCTCTCACTACTCTCTCTGACTAGCTCCTTCTGATCTTCAAGATGAAACCCCAACGGCATCTCCTCTGAAAGCCTCTGGCCCTTCCTCACCACTGTCCCGTGCATGAGGGTGTGCTCTCTGGTCCCACAGTACCCCTGCAAATGTCTCATACCCCTCACCAGAGTGAACTTAACTAAGGACTTTATCTTCTGGCTCCCTGTCTTGCCTGCCACCTCCTTGAGGGCAGGCACAGTGCTCGGTCACCTCCACTACAGTATTTGGTACAGACTGCCGGCTCAAGAAGTGGTCTGTGAGTGCTGACTAAATGAATAAAGAGTGAACCAATGATCACAAAAGTTAGAAGCAAAATTAGTCATACTGATTGGACACCATGCCATTTTGACTCATCAGCAAACAGATGCCCTGGCCGAGCAGGCCCACGGCACCCCGGAGACAGCAGAAACGCCTCGGTTGCTCAAACACACAGCTCCTGGGCTCTGTTCTCATTGGCCCCTGCCAGGACATCTGTTTCCTATGTAGCAGGCTCCAAGACTATCCCTGAGGGTGTCTGAAGGGCCCAGTGCTGTAAATCTCAGAAAAGCGGGGCCTTAAAACAGTTTGAAAGCAAACCTCTGTTCTGTACTCCCATCTCCCATCAGAAAAAACTGACTGCGCCAGGGCCTTAGTGTGGCTGGGTTTTAAGGTTTGGCTTCCTGGGACAAAGCTACTCTCTAAAGCCCTTTATCTTTCTCATAAAATCTCACACAGCAATGGATCTATCGTTTTAAGTATAGCGAGGGTCATCACTTTTGCAATGGATGGCAACTTGTCAGTACTTCTTTTTTAAATAAAACCAGTATATTAGTTTCTCATTACTGTTGTAACAAATCACCACAAATGTACTAGCATAAAACAATGTAAATTTATTATTTTATACTTTTGGAGGTCAAAAGTCATAAAATCAAGGGTTTTGTAACACTGCCAGGGCTGTGTTCCTTCTGCAGGCTCTAGAAGCTGTGTCTCTGCCCACTCCAGCTTCCAGAGGCTGCCTGTGATCCCTAACCCATGGTCCCCTCCTCCATCTTCCAGGCCACCTGCATAGCATCTTCAAATCTTTCTCTTTGACCTCTGCTTGCATTGTCACATCTCCTTCTCCAACCCTGACCCTCCTCTTCCTCCTTTATAAGGGCCCTGTGATTACACATGGGCCCAGCTGCACATGATGCAGGATAGTCTCCCTGCCTCAAGATCCTTAACCACACCTGCAAAGCCCCCCTGCCACGCAGGGTCATATATTCAGAGGTTCTGGAGATTAGGACATGGACATCTTTAAGGGGACCATTATTTGGCCAACTACAGCCATTTACTTCAGACATTATTTGTGATTCATATGAGTGTTTTTCCACTTACACTGCTTTGTAATGACAAATAAACCTGGAAACAAGTAAAAACTACTGTGATACACCCTCTCTCCATCCCAATCACCCCTACTCTCCGACCCAATATATTTATAAATGTGAAAGTGTAACATACATCATATGCGTGAGTATAGAGTTGAGCTTTCACGTTGGTAGGCATATTCACAGTTTCTGCCAGGTTAAAGATGAAGAACGGTGTTTTCATCCTGGAAGGGGGTACTTCATTAAAATCATGTTGTCAATTTCAAATTCAAAGTTAAATCTGCCAGACTTTTCCTTTGATAAGGAACATACAAAACCCTTTATTGCATTATTTTTTCTTCCCTCATATTCATAGACGTTTACTCTGAACCAAGAGCAACCCCTTTTTCCCCCTGCTGCCAAGACACTGCTTTCACACTGACTGCCAAATCTTTTAGAAAAAAGCTTATGTTCATCATCACCTATTACACATCATTTTCCCTCCAGATGTGCATTACTGTCATGCAAGAGCAGCTGGGAATGGGGAGACATGCTGAGTTTGTCGGCACATCCCTGAAGGCGCCCATCGTGGTGGTTCACACCGTGGGACCCACTCCTCAGAGGGGGCTGCACTCTTTGGCCACATGAATGCATCCAAATTGTACTCAGCATACCAACTACACCAATACCTGCCCGAAGAGCAACCTGCTTTCTTCTTTTATGTGATTGCTCCCCCAGCTTTCCTGTGTTCAATTACAGTGAAGAATTGTGCAAACATATGATATATCTTTGTTCAGGTCTTCGAAGCAAGTTTTGGCCTCTATAACTAGGCTGATAACTTGAAATAGCCATTTTCTGACATTCTCGAAAACACTACTGCATAAACTACAGTAGGTCTATTTTTGTAATTGTTATTTTGGAGCTATATTTCTTGATAATTTTTTAAAAAAACGCTTTATACTGATAAGTAAACCCTTTATACACCCTAAGTCTCTGTGCAATGCACAGTCCCTGGCCCAGAGTGGGCTTCCTTCCTTTGTTCCAGGAAGTATGTCATATGTACCTGGTACCCCGCCCCCGTCTGTATCATTTATAACTTTTATATTAATGTTTAGGGCAAAGTCTGTTAGCATTACGTACTTTGAATATTTTAAAATGACAGGAACCTAGACAGTCAATAGCATCACCATGAAGTGTTCCACACAGGAACAGAAAAGTACAGTATCTAGCATGTCAATATTCAAATCTCCTTTAACATGTCTGATTGCTCCATTGGTCTGTGAGCAGCTCAAGGGTAGGAACTTGGTCATATTCACATGTGGAGTTTCAGTGCCTGGCACAATGCCTGGCCTCCGGGAAGTATTCAGTAAGCGCTTCAGTAATCAACTAGCACATTACCCACGGAGACAGGGCAATTATCAACTTCTCCCCAACTATGCTCACTTTGGCTTAGCTGGGGCAGGAGAGGATAGAGGTTACGAGTGTTCCGGAGTCAGGCCCATCCTTGTAGCTACGTGGCCCTGGACAAGCACCCTCTCTACCTCCAGTGTGGTCTCGTGTGAAGCGGAGATAACACGAACTTCTTGATAGGTTGTTGTGAGGATGAAATGAGATTATTTATTATAATGATTAGTATACCACCTCAAACAAAATGATTGCTGATAAATGTTTTTTATTATCACCACCCCCCTCCCTAAATGAAAAGAGCCACAGGCTACTTCTCTGCCCTATTGGAAACAGACCGAAAACACAAAAGTGCGGATTAGTCACCTTGCTTGCCACATCTCCTCATTGGCCACAGATTCCCAAGAAGATGGATCAAACCTGTAGTTATAAGAACATAGTAACATTTTTCTGCCAGCTACATTTATAGCTATAGATATGTAATCTTTGTTTTATAATCTTACAAGGCAAATAAAATAGACTGGATCTTGAAGTACTGACAGAGATTGAAATAAAAATTTTCCTAGCAAAGTTGGATTGCTAGTAATTTGAAGTTTTGGTAAATGTGTTCTTAATCTGCATGATGAGCCCCAGTGCCTCGTGGGAGCAAACAAAGGACTGGTGAGAAGAGACTGGAGGTATTTGGGAAGCCAGCTGTTCTAAGAACTGTCAGACAGACAAAGGGGCCGGGCTGAGGCCTCGATCACTCCAGGGACACAGCTAAGAGTAAACAAGCTGGGAAGTAAGGGGACAGGCCTGAACTGAGGGGACTCCTGGCTTGGCTAAATCATTGCTGGAGCTAGATGCTGCCCAAAGGACTGGCTAAACCTCTAATATTTTTCCTTCTCTCAGTTAAAATTTCTCTTATGTATCCATTCTGACTGAACAGAGATAAAGAGTTCTGTGATGTACTTGTGCTTCCATCAGCTGTTTATGGAACAGGTTACTTTCTAACCTCTGACAATGGTCTCAGAGAGCTTTGGTGGGTACCTACTTCTCCATCTTTGGCTGGTGCACGGCAGCGTGGTTGGTCCATTGGCTCAATTTCATTAAAAAAACCTTTAGAGCATTTTTCATATGATCGTGTCTGTTGTCCATGACTATCAGCGATAATTATCTAATCTTTAAACAATTCATATTTTTAAACATCGGCAATGGAGGCACCTTTGTTTAGATGGTACTAATTTTCCATATGAAAGAGAAAGTTGTTTCAAGCAAGGCTAATCATGCCCTAAACAACATAACCAGGCTGATGACACACAATTGTGAAGAAAAAGTTACTCAAAGTACTCAAGTCTCAGTTTCCCCTATAGAGAATTTATCTACCACCCTCAAAGAAAGAAAAATATGGCAAGTGTATGACATGGAGACTATTACGGGCAACAGAGTGACTTTTAAAGCTCTGCCACTGTTAACGAATCTCTTCTACCTTAAGGGTACAAGATAGAGGCAGGTGGACAATATGCACCAACCAGACTTGAAAGTGGAAGTCCCATGCATCCAACTATGTGTCCACTCATCCACAGCCTCCCTTCCCCTTCCATCGCCCCACTGCTCTTCAAACACGAGGACAGGAAATGCATGTTCTCTTTCTCTACTGTGCTACTCTGTAGGCAGCACAGAGTAGTAATAACTAATACAAATATCCAAAAAATTTAAAGATATCTCAAAATTTAGTGTTTTTTTGGCATACAAATTGCTACACTGTGATGAAAAATATAATTGTTATTCATACCGTCCATATTCTTCAGTCCAGTTATAGATATTTCTTGTAAGTTTAATCCACTCCTCAGGGTTGAATACAATCTCTGAAGGAACTAATTTGTCACAAGAACCCCATGGCCACAATGAATAGTTCTTTTTCCAGGTTGGGTCACCTTCATGAATTCCTATGCAAACAAATGTTTCTTTTCTATTGAAAACAGAAAGAAAATATGATGTATTTTCACCTTAAAGTTCTAAATATTAAATAAACATAACTCGTGAAAGGTCACCTTTGACCCTTTAATCTTTGGTCATCAATAAGCCATTTGCGAACATTTTGGTTTATTTAAATCTTCCCCAAATAGGCTGTTTGAAATTAGTGTAAAAAAAGCTGTTTGGGGGGCTGGGGAGAAGTAAGCAGGCATAAATGATAAAACCTATCTACTTGTAACATTATAAGAAATCACCTGTGGGACCATAACATTCATGCCATCAGAATCCCAAACAAAGAGAAAAAAAGGTAGAGCAGAAAAATGTTATTTTTGGAAAAGGTATGCCTTACAGATTCAGGAAACTCAGTGAACCCCAAACAAGTTAAACTCAAAGAAATCCATGCCCATACACTCCATAATTCCACTCCTGAAATCTAAGGACAAATAATCTTGAAAGCAGCCAGAGAAAAACCACACATTTCACACACAGAAACAATGATATGAATGAGTGAATTTCTCAACAGAAACCATGCAGGTCAGAAGTATGTAAAATAACATTTTTAAAGTGCTGGGGGAAGAGAAAAGAATTATCAACCCATTATTCCATATCTAGGAATATCCACCAAAAAAGAGGGTGAAATACATTTTTGGATAAAGGAAAATTAAGAAAATTTGTTGCTAATAGTCTTGCTCTAAAAGAAATACTAAGGGAATATCTTCAGATGGAAGGGAAATGATACAAGAAGGAAACCTGGAATATCACGGTTGAAGGGAGAAGAACAGATCTGGTAAATATCTGGATTAATATTTTAGGTTATTTTTTATCTTAAGTTTTAAAAATACATGTATGACAGTTGAAAATAAAAATGATTACATCTGCTATGATACATATGACAACACAATCAAAAGTGGGACAGTTAAAGAGACATATGGCACTAAGTTTTATACATTCCACTTGAAGTACTAAAATATTAATCCTACATAGACTGTGAAAAGATATGTATACTGTAATCCCAAGAGCAACCACTAAAAAATAATTCACCAAGAGACATAGTAAAAATCCCAATAAATAATTTAAAATGGAATACTAAAAAAAAAAAAAAAAAAAAAAAAAAAAAAAAAAAAGAAAAAAAAAAAAAAAAAAAAAAACAAAAAAAAACTAAAAGAAGGCAGGAAAGAAGAAACAGTAGAATAAAAAGTACAGGGAACAAACAAAAAGCAAATAATAAATAGGAGACATACATCTACACATATTAATATTTACATTAAATGTAAATGGTCTAAATATACCAATGAAAAGTAGACATTGTCAGAATGGATAACAAAACAAGACCCAAAGTATATGATATCTATTAAGAAACCCACTTTAAATATGACATAGGTGTTTAAAAGTAAAAGGAAAAAAAAGATACAACATGAAAACACTAATCAAATTAAAAACAATCAAAAACCCCAGAAGGATTTTTTTTATAAATACAGAGAAAGGTACAAATGCAATTCAATAAAGAGAGGATAATGCTTTCAACTATATTAAGACAATTTGGTATTCATATGCAAAAAAAAACCCTGTCCTAATCCCTCTGCCATTACAAAAATTAATTCAAAATGAATGATCAGTCTGAAATCTAAAACACAAAACTATAAAACTTCTAGAAGAAAAATGAGGAAATCTTTGTAACCTGGCATTAGGCAAAGAGTATCTAAGATATATCAAAAAGTATGATCCCTACAAGAAAAAATGATAATTGGATTTCATCTAAAAAAAAAAAAAGCTTCTATCGCAAAATACATTTTGAAAATAACAAAATGGCATGCTACAGAACTTGGAGAAAATATTTATAAATCATATATTTGACAATGGATTTGTATCTAGAATATTTAAAGAACTGTTAAAGCCCAATGGTAAGAAAACAAAAAATCCAATAATCCCATTCTAAGGTATGAAAACATATTCACACAAACCTATACATAAATAGGTTTATAGCGGTTCTATTCACAAATGCCCCAAACTGGGAACAACCCAAAAGTCCTTAAGAGATGAGGGATAAATAAATGTGCAGCCACACAATGGAATACTATTCAAAAATGAAAAGGAATAAACTACTGGCAAACACAAAAACTTACATGGATCTCAAGGAATTATGCTAAGTGAAACATGCCAGTATCAAAAAGTTACATGAGTTCATTTAGATGACATTCTGGAAAAAGGTAAAACTATAGTAATGGAGAAAAAATCAGTGGCTGCAAGGCTCTGGGCTTCGGGAACAGTATGACTACATAGGAATAGCACAAGGGAGTTTCAGAGAGTTCATGAATCTCTTCTGTGTACTTATTGTTGTCAGGGTTACACATATGTACACACACAAAAAGGTAAATTTTTGCACATTAGAAACAAAATTATAGGTGTTCAATAAATATTAACTTTCTTCTTTTTAAAAAGTACCAATTTAGAGAGTTTTCATTTAATGCCAAGAGTCCAATGCTTCAGGGGGAAAAAAATCTGTATCAGGTGCCTTTCAATTGTTCATGTCTTCGGACTTATTAATTTCACTCCTGAGAATTTACCTTAATAATTCAAATTTCCACCTCCTCCACAAGAAACTATATACACACAGGCATTTGTTGTAGCCTATAATCATATGATGGACAAATTAAGACATCATATTAAATATCTACTAATAATTCTACTCCCCATTATTAAATTATAGTACATGTACCTACTAAAAACATTTTAAAGGATTTGTAAAAAGATTAAGAAAATAGTTATATAATATTCAATGCAAAAATAGGATTCTTCCACATTGTAATTTCAACTTTGTAAAAAATATACATTTTTGATGTACTTGTTATTTCTGAGTGATAGGATCATACCTTTTCTAGTTAAAAAATAACTTATTATTTTGTAATAAATAAATACTACATTGTAAACTAAAAAATTTATTTTAAAAACCGATACCATCTACTTCACACCAGTAAGAATGGCCATCATAAGCACATCAACAAACAAGTGCTGGTGAGGCTGTGGAGAAAAGGGAACCCTAGTGCTCTGTTGGTGGGAATGCAGGCTGGTACAGCCGCTGTGGAAAACAGTATGGAATTTCCTCAAAAACTAAAAATGGAACTGCCTTTTGACCTGGAAATTCCACTGCTGGGGTTATACTCTTAAGAATCCTGAAACACCAATTCAAAAGAACCTATGCACCCCAATGTTCATGCCTGCGCTATTTACAATAGCCAAGTGCTGGAAACAGCCTAAGTGTCCATCAGTAAATGAGCAGATCAAAAAACCATGGTACATTTACCCAATGGAATACTATACAGCAGAAAGAAAGAAGGAACTCCTGCCCTTTGCGACAGCATAGGTAGAATTGGAGAGCATTATGCTAAGTGAAATAAGCCAGGCAGTGAAAGAAAGATACCAGAGGATCTCACCTATAAGTGGAACCTAATCAACAAAACAAACAAGTACGCAAAATAGAACCACAGACATGGAAATAAAGAACAAACTGACCCCAGAGGGGAGGGGAAAGGAGGATTGCATGTGGGAGGTTGTGAGTGCGTGGGGCAGGGGAGAGTAAAGGGGGAAAAATGGAGACAACTGTAATTGAACAACTAAAAAAATAAATAAATAAATAAAAACTGATACCAATAAACAATATTTATCCTGTGGCCTCGGTTTGTCAAAAATGTTAACAAAAATTTATGGGTCAGAATGTTCATCACTACGCTATATTACAGTAGAAGGAAGTCTAGACATGACAACAATGTCCAAGAATAAAATACTTGTTATCATGAATCTATGTGAGAGTATTATACAGCCCAAAAAGGTGTTAAAGACAACTTTTTACTGAGTGCACAGGAAAACGTTCATAGTAAGACATTAGGTGAAGAAATAATTGACAGGAAACTGAGTATTATTCCAGCTATGTAAAATATATTATGCAAGTGTATATATGTGTATATATAAAGAAATAATTTCTGTTAAAAATAAATGGAATCCCAAAAAGTTTTCTAAAGTGTCAAGAGTGGTTGTCCTTGGAAGACAGATGATACTGACCTTTTTTATACTTGTCTGTATCATCCTACAGTTTTCACAAGGAGTGGGAGGTATTTCCAAAGGAAGAAATGTGGGGAAATGCCTCATTCATGCCCACAGAATAAATACCCTCATGGCCTGGCACCCACCACCCCACCGCCCTTATCCCCTCACCCAGCAGCCCTCTAAGCTCGGAGCTCTAAGCACATTGGGCCAGCCCCAGTTTCCCTGGAGCTCAGAAGGCCCTTTCCATGACTCTGCACATGCAATTCCCTTAAATCAGCCTTCCCCAACCCACTTGACACATTCCTACTTAGCCTTCAGATATCCGACATTCTGTGCATATTGACACTGTCACACTTACCAGATGATCCTATAATTTGTTTCATAGTTAAGATACCATTGGAAACCATATTTAAAAAGGCTATCAGCAGGGATCATGTTCATGCAGCTGTGGCTAGTATAGTTGTCTGGACACTTTAGACACCCAATATTTATTAAGTAAATGTTGAGTGAATGCCCCAAGGCAGAATTAATCGCTTCCTCAACCGTGCTCTCAGAACACTTGGCTAATACCATCAGTTAAATCATCCATTCAGTAGACACATGCTGAACATTTACTGTGTCTCACCCTTCACAAAGCTTTGCTGGTATAGAGCTTATCTCATCATGTTACAGCCAGTTGTATTCATATCTATGTGTATACACAACTGGATGGTGGTCTACTTAAATTTGGAACTGAGCTCAAGGTATTGCCAGGGCCTAACATAAGCTGGAACATAGTAGAGTCAATAAATTTTTGTGAAGTTGAATTAAATACAATTCACACACACATGCCTATTTGGGGATGTTAATGGTTCTTAGTATTTTATTCCAATATAGGACAATTTAATGTTACTCTTACAGCACTTCACACCCATTGCCTTCATATTACTTCACGAGCCACTGTAAACTTCAGGCTCTGAACATCGGAAGTATATTATTATGTTCTTAGTAAGGGATAATTTAACTTTGCAATTTACAGAAAATTTCTTCAGTTCTCTTTTAAGAGAATAGAAACTATTCTCTTAAAACTATAAGTTTTTCTTCTTCACACTTCGGACAATGCCAGGCATTTCATGGGCAGGAGACATGTTCAACACTATACTATTGAAGGAGTTATTATTCTTGATCTTAACTATGAATAATTTTATGTTCTCAAGTATAGAATTCACAACTCTCATATGTTATCTTAGCCAATATAACTGTAGGTGTTTTTCTTATTTATAAAAATGACTTATCCTTTATAAAAAAATCCTTAAGCTATTTTTATATAGTGATTATTCCTGGAAAACATTTCCTTTACACTTAAAAGGGGGCCATGGTGTTGATCAGGGGGAAACTATAATTGCTTGCAATCCACCTGCAATGATTTCAAGTAGGCAGGCACATCTCCAATTTCTCTGAATTGTACTAAGATCTTATTTGCTATTCTTGCTAATCTGTCTTTATATTTCCTTTACCCAGAACAATAACATTTATTTCTGCCTGGCCTCATTTATGCACAGATATTCAATTTAATTACAAAGATAATCTCACCAGTGACAGGAAAATAGGTGTAGAAAATTGGTCTTTTGGATGAAGCACAGCTGCTACATAAACAATTTTAGAGCAGCTTAAGATTTTAGAAAAGCTATTACATGAAAAGAATGCTTACTGTTTATTTGTTTCAAGAAAATGATAAAGATTAAATGTGACCATTCCACTAGGTAATATTCCTTCCACAGGATTCCATCGGTTCCCGGGAAAGTTGACACCTGGTAAATGCTTTGCCATCTTGGGTAAATACCACTCATAAGTCATCATCTGCCAGAAAAATAACATAAGATGTCATACTTTCATTATAGTTCTTTAAGAAAAATCAAATTCGGCAAGTACAAAAAAGTTCTAAAATGTAGATCAAATATAAAAATAAATTGAATATAAACATAATTGAAAAACACATACAAGCACAACCAAGGTACGTGGCACTGACCACTCTTGTAATGATTTAAACCTTAGATTTCATGTCTTAAGTTATGATTGTCACTGGTAAGGTCAGCATCTAGTTTTGTTTTGCCTCCATGCATTTGACAAACTATCCAGAATGACCTCCCCCAATTCTCCTACCTAGAGAATGTGTACTCAGCATTAAAAACCAGCTTACATATCACTTCCTCTACGATGCCCTCCCCAGTTTCCACAGCAGAATGGTATGATCCTGTGGCACTTTTACCTACCTCTACTACAGCTCTTAGCCTATTCCTTGCTAGACTATGAACTCCTAGAGGGAAGGGACTGCATCTTCTCATCTTTGTGCCTCTGCACCTAGCACATTGCCTGGCATAGAATAGGTTCTCAAATTGTGATTGCTGAAGTTGAAATGTCTTTGATGGTCAGACTAGATAACCTAGGCAAAATAAAGATGTGTCATTACTCCATTCTTTCATTCACCCCAAAAACAGTAAGGCTAACCTATAGTGAAGAAGGTATAATCCCTGCTCTGCAGAAGCTCACTCATATGATAATCTAGCCTTCAAAGATAAAAACCTTTTTGGCTATATTATCTGAATCTATTAGTTATCTCCAAATTAATTACATATCCTGACATTTAAAATACATCATTAATATCAGAAAAAGTCATTTTTCTTAGTTCTACAGTTAATATATTCTTATCTATACTTTTATTTGTACAAATTCTTTTTTTAAAGAAAAGACTCCTATATACACTTTCAAAGCTTCGTAAAGTTTGCACAGTATCATTTGAGCAATCATGCATATGTTTTAGTCACTTTATACAAGTCACTTAATTAGAAATGACAAATTTTAACATTAGTGTATATTGTGAATATTCACAGAATACTTGTTGAATTTGATTTTATCACCCAGTAGTTTCAGTTATTGGGAATATTGACATTAATTAAATATCCACGGTATGCTATGATATCATTTCTCACTTAATTCTCATAATGACCTTATCATGTGAGAATAATTATATTGGATATTGTTGATTGCCCCCTCAACAGCTAATGCCTTCTTTTTCTAACACAATTCTGATTTTGATCAGGTAACCGGGGCAGCAATATGCTTGGGTCTAGTCATTCCCCTTTGCTAGTGAATAGGTTAGGAGTGAGCATATGACCCAATACTGGTGAGTGGGACCTGAGTGGTGGTTTGCTAGTGGTTTCTGGGGTACATGTTAATCCCAACAAAAAGGGAGGTGGAGCAGGCCCCAGAAGAAGTACATGGCTTGGTTTCATGCTGTGGTGTTTGGAAGAGAGCATCTATCAGTTACCTGCAGAAAAGCTGCCCCAGACTCTGACATCATTGAACTGCTTATAGTATCCTAAAACCAACCATCTCCAGACTCCTTGTTATTTGAGATTAAAAAAACTCCATAGTTTAAGCTGCTCTTAATCAGGTATTCTGTTTGTTGCATTCAAAAGCATTCTCTGTTTATATGGTGATCATTTCCATTTTATAAATAAGAAAAGAGAGGCTGTGAGAGGAAAAACCCTTAGCTCCATATTCTATATTCAGGAAGTGACAGGATGAGGACTTGGATTTAGGTCCAATTAACTTTGAAATCTAGGGGGGAGGGGGAGGAGGAGTGGAGGTGGTAGAGGGTACAGGGGGATAAATGGTAATAGAAAAAAATATAATAAAAAAATACAAAAATACCCAAGCCAAACATTGAAATCCATTCCTCTCAACTATAGTAGCTGCCATACCAAACAGTATTTAAAACCGTACTGTGATACCATATTATCAGCAAGTAACCTGCCTTTTGTCAGAAGCCAGCCTGAAGACCAAATAAATCAGTGTGCTAGTTATAAATGCAAGATGCTTATAAAAATGTGTCATTTATAAATTTTCCTATATTTGCACATCTGTCTATAAAGTTTTATCCCAAAAATTTTAGCTGTTTATTAATTCAAGAAAATCTATTAAATAAGTATTGTACCTAATAATTTACTCAACCAAACTAATCATAGTATTTTTTAAGATTAAGAATTTCTCGTTTCCTGATGACTCCTCTAAAAGCAACTGAATATCAAAAAATCAAACAATCCAATTAAAAAATGGGCAAGGGACCTGAATAGACACTTCTCCAACCAAGACATACAGATGGCCAATAGACATATGAAAAGATGTTCAACATCACTAATCATCACAGAAATGCAAATTAAAACCACAATGAAATATCACCTCACACCTGTCAGGATGGCTATCACCAATAAGTCAATAAACAAGTGCTGGGGAGAATGTGGGGAAAAGGGAAAGCTTTTGCACTACTGGTGGGAATGCAGATTGGTACAACCACTACAGAAAGCACTATGGAGGTACCTCAAAAAATTAAAATGGAACTGACTTTTGACCCAGTGATCCTACTTTTGGGAATATATCCGAAGAAACCCAAAACGCTAATTCAAAAGAACAAAAGCATTCCTATGTTCACTGCAGGGTTAATTACGATCACCAAGATATGGAAGCAGCCCGTGTCCATCAGTAGATGAATGGATAAAACAACTATGGGACATCTACACAATGGAATAATACTTGGCCATTAAAAAGAAGAAAGATACACAGGGAGAACATACTAAGTAAAATAAGCCAGTCAGAGAAAGACAAATACCGTATGATTTCACTTGTGTGTGAAATCTAATGAACAAACTGAAATAACAAGGAAAATGGGGACAGGTTCATAGATGGAGAACAGGATGACAGTTGTCAGGGTGGGGAAGTTAGGGGGTGGAAGGATGGAGCAAAAAAGAAAGAGGACTCATGGACATGGACAAGAGTGTGGTGACTGCAGCAGGGAGGAGAGTATAAGGGAGTTAAATGGTAATGGAAAAAATACAATAAAAAATTTTTAAAAATCAGAGACAGATTTGTTCCCTTTTAAGTATTTATGGTTTAAATAATAAATATTATAATTTAAATATATTTCTTCAGTTCCAGAAGATTGTTTTAATAGACCTCAATATTTTCACAAGTCCTCTCCAATCATATTTTTTTCATAAGACAACAAAGTTTACACAAAAATTCTATAGCAGAATTGTGGTTAATAATTCCTATTTTGAGTGAAATGTTTACTTACCTGCAATCTGACTTACTTTATATTCAACCTAATTTATTTTAATCCTTGGACCAGTGGGCAATGTTAATTTGAATGTAAAAGAACAATTTAAAAATATTTTCATGGTTTGTCATGCGAACTAGAGACCTAGGATATTATTTGAATCTAACACGAAATACATTCCTAAAACATTCAGTTTAAATAATGAAGAGACAACTCATATGACGTATATCATTAGTTAAAATAACAAAGAATATAATATATATTCTACCTAAGACTGTGGTAACTGTACCCATACACTATTAAAAAATAGTTTCTTAAGACATGTGTTTAAATGATTATAATTACTATATTCTACATATAAGTATATATTTTCATATACTTACTTCCTGATCCACTAATGAAATGTCTGGCCTCAATCCCTCACAATAATGCATGTAACGGAGAGAATTTCCTGGCAAATCTCCTCTGAGTAAGATAATTGCATCAGGAGGCATAGAGGCTAGAAGGTTCTTTGCAAATTTATCAATCACATAGTTGGTCTTTTGGTCACAAATGCTAAATAAAAGGATCAAAAACACATTAAACAGCAACACATTGCTTCAGCTTTAATAGGACAGGGCTTATTTTTCTGCCCCATTCCTTTTCCATCACACAATCTATATTTAGTGCTTCAAAGTATTCAAATTTATATTTTCTAAGAACATGTTTATATTTGAAAAGCGAACACTATCACCTGGGGAAAAAAGGAGCTAATTGTGCAATTGAAAAAAATCAATGTATTGTTTCACTTCTGGAATTTATAATTATTTTCATCAAAAGAGAATCAGTTAATGCTCAAAAATAAGACCTTTATTTTCCTAAAAGTATATCCGATTTCACCAAAAAGAAGTAAGGTTTCTGATTCCACTTAAAATTTAAGGTAATTTCATGTTAATTCCATTTAGGAACATTCAGAAATACAAAAAGAGCCCTGGCTGGTGTGGCTCAGTGGATTGAGCACTGGCCTGCGAGCTGAAAGGTTGCAGTTTGATTCCCAGTTGGGGCACATGCCTTGGCTGCAGACCAGGCCCCCAGCTGGGGGGGTGTGAGAGGTACCTGACTGATGTTTCTCTCCTCTCTTTCCCCCTCCCTCTAAAAGTAAATAAATACGACCTTTAAAAAAAGAAAAAAACAAATCTGCCATTTCTGCAAAATTGGATGACATCTGTCTAACTCTTGCAAGGTTGATCCTTTTCTTCCTTGAACCACAGGCTCCCTATGTTCCTCCTATGTTCCTCTCCTCCCTCCCTTCCAGACCAAGAAATCATTATGGAATGAGACCAATGAGAAGGGAGGCAAGGAATTGACGGCTGAGTTGCTACATCTCTCCAGGCATCATAACAAAAGCAGTACAACTCCCTTCAATGATGAAGTGGATGTTCTACCTTCAAAAAAAACGGGTGTGAATTCTGAGCACTTCCCATAAAAAAAGACGACCACAAGAGTAAAAGTGTAAGAAAAACTGAACAAGCTATGTTCTTATCAGGTTCATTACATTTAATAGTACTGAGAAACACAGCCTAAACTTGAATCATCTGGTTAGTATCACAAAGCAAATAAACACTTCTCAGGAACAAAAATATTATCCCTGCCTTTGTAACTGATGGAACTGTTTCCTCACGGAAATCCCTACTTTGCAGGGTGATGCCTCACATTTCACCACCCAGCAATGCTGCTATCTATTCCATTCACCAGGGGCAAATAAAAGAATCAAAACAAAATAAAACCACCCAGGCTATGCTGACATCCCTGGTCTTGAACATGGATTGCCCTAAAGACCCGAACCAGGTGGAGACTGGGATAAAAAAAAGACTGGGTAAACACACACTGCCGACTTGGCACTGTGGACTTGCGGACCTTCTTGAGCTAGCTATGGAGCTGGGTCTGGGGGTCCCACCAGGCCTCCTGGTGATGTAGCATTCCTAACACTGGTTCCACCCACGTATTATAAAGAACATTGGTTTTTAAAGTTAAGTTGAAAGAGGAAATTTAACCTTGTAAAATATCAATCAAATGTTACTATAATAAAATTCCAATGGACTCTTCTTCTATAATGTTTACTTAATACTGCTGGAAACAAATGAACTATCATCTAAAACTTGGACATCTTTTATGTTAGACTGAGATTTTCATTAGAATGGTTATTTAAAAGATTTTTTAAAAATACATAGAATACCAATGATGCCTAAGGGTTAAGAAACTTTTAGAACTTATTTCAAAATAATTAATATTCACCACTATAGAATAAACTAGATAAGGGCCAGATACTGCGCAGAAGATGAAATCTTTGAAGCACAGGGTTCATTGCTTCTGGGCATATGGGCATACAAGAAGCCCCAACTATCTTTACTCACCATCTAAGTGGTCTTTCACGTCATGGAATTTTACATATGCTGCAGATTCTACAAGCTATCTCTAGGGTTCCTTAGAGAAATATCTACAAACAGTTTACATGCCCCGCCAGAACCTTTGTTGGCAGTGCCCTGAACTACACAACGCGCAGGCTGAGAGGGCGGTTCCGAAGTTGAGGAGCCACGGCATTCCGACCATGCTGTCTCACTTTGAAAACCAGTGCAAGTCAGAGATAAAATCAAGTCCTAGAATCTAAATACCCAAAGTCTCTGGCTTGAGTGCTACCTTTCATAAAAATAACTGCTTCTTACCTGTAATTAAAATATATTTGGTAAATTACAAAAAGAGCTGCTGAAAGCCATTCCAGACACTGAAGCCCCTTGGTGTTCAGCACTCGCTTACTCTCAGGAACAAGAGCAGCCAGCCCGATGCCAGCGAGGATGGCCACCACGGCATTGCTCTGCATCCAGAATCGTTCCACCTGTCAGAGGGGCACACAAACAGTATGTCCATTGACTGATTTGCAATCAATCTGGTACTTATATATTTTAAAAATATATTGCATACATCTAGTTGCTCATTCCTGCTGTCACTCAGATCTTGTTAACGGACTTCCCCAATCTAGCTTTATGTTACTTTAGTTCTCGATTTTCAAACTTACCTTCTTCCCAGCTTGACACATGACTCACCCTCTTTAGATCCATAGATTCTTTTCAATACTGTGGACTTCATGTTGAACTCCTGCAATATGTGGATCCAAAAAGTGGATCCTCCCTCCTGAAGTTCCCTTCCGTGTGCAGAAGTTCCTTTAGTTTAACACTCCGGGCCTCTCCCTGCCCTCTCACTTATTCCTTCCTGTAGGACTCCAGGGACTGAGCTGACTGGGCCTGCATAGCCCTCTTCTTTGCTCTCCCTTTCAACTGGGAATGAGCTGCCCACAGGAAGCACTTGTCCAGTGGCAGACTGGGTCCCTGTGGCATCAGTGGGGTGGGGTGGGAAGGCTTGCCCTGCACAGCACTGGCTGTGACTCGTGGGGAGGTCTGCCCATTCTGGATGCAGGGTGAGGAAGCCCCCTTGCTCACAGACATAAGCCACATTCTCCAATCTCGGCATTATCAGTAGTAAAGGTGGTTCTGTTCTCCCACTTGTTTTACTGGTTTACCTTGTTTCTCAACTGATTCAGGACTCAGGTGATTAAATAGGCTATTTTTACCAGGCCACTTGCATACACAAAAAACTCTTTCAGCTGTTAGAAAGGAGCCATCTAAATACACAGTTTCTATTGTAAAGAGGGTCTCGGAAATGGCAGCCAGGGAAAAACAGAAATGTGGCTGCTCCTTTGCAGGGGCCTGAACTGGTGAGGTAAGAAATAATAAATAAAATGTGTGATAAGAGCCCCTGATTACAATTCATATTTCTTTGCTCTTTAAAAAAAATTTCAGTTGAAATACAGGAGTACCTGTATTTATCTGTAAGTACACACATAAAATGACTAATTTGAATTTACCTTATGTTTATTTTTCTATTTAACTATTGTGTTAACAATACATTTTTTTTTTCCTAAAAAGAAGCCTTTGTCTTATTGGTTCAATTTAACTTTTTTTTTTAAAGATTTTATTTCTTTACTTTCAGAGAGAGGGGAAGAAAGGGAGAAAGACAGGGAGAGAAACATCAGTGTGTGAAAGATATATCAATTGGTTGCCTCTAAAACGCCCTCAACTGGGGACCTGACCCGCAACCCAGGTATGTGCCCCAATGGGGAACCGAACCAGTGACCTTTAGGTTTGCAGGCCAGCACTCAGTTCACTGAACGACACCAGTCAGGGCATAACCTTTGATTTATAATAATGTCTATGCCATTTTAACTATTTCTGAGATAATCTTCCTTTCCAATCTTCCAGGATTCATGAGAGACAAGAATCAAATTGGTACATTCTTAACAAACTTTCTGGTCAAAGGATATATCTAAATAAAACTTACCACACCCATGAAAAGTGGTTTTGAAATATCTAAATTTGCCCTCCAAGCAAAAAACAATGAATAAATGCAAAGCATTCCAGTAAAGAGCCATACTAATGATGGGTTCTGTCTGTCCCTATAAAAAAATTAAAACATCCAAAATTATTTATGTACATGAATATCAATAATATAACATAGTTTTAAGCTACAGGAAAATACTTAAAACTTTCCATTTTTAAGTAGGAATAAAAAGGGGTCTCAGTTTTTCAAATCTGAATTGGAATTGATAACCAAAACATATTAATAAACTACACTGTACTATGTATTATAGACAACAGAAAGTATGCAGCAAAAGACATAAAGTTAAAATCTGCAGAAGAAATACAAATAATTAATCTCATTAAGTTTAAGATGTAGTTAATACATGCAAAACAAAAGGAAAATTTTATGCATCAAAATAATAAAACAACAAATCTCAATATTGGTGAGAATGAGGTTTTATAAGAATGTATGTTGGTACTATATTTAAGAAAAGTAAATTTGATAATATATATCAAGAGCCTTAAAAATATTCACATTCATTGACCCAGTAACGTGACACGTAGGCATAAATCTTTAAGCAATAACCAGAAATGTGGAAAACAATTAATATATAAAAATGCTTCGGTATCACTTATAATAGTGAAAAAAGTGGAAGCTATCTGAAGATCCTCAAATAGGAGAATGTTTATTTTCCTAGGTTATAAGATTGACTATTATACAGACATTTATGTGATTTTAAATATTTTTTATGGCATAGGGAAATGCTTACAATAAAATGTTAAGTATTAAGGAAATGAAACTATAAATGTATATACATATATATTTATATAAAAATACGTTTCACAGGCTAGAAAGTAAATGAACAAGAAATTAATGAATGTTAATAGTGCTATTTTTTTTAGGTTTTCTTTTATTTTTGGGCGTTACTTTTATCTTCAAAAAAATTCAATCATTGTTTGCTTCATCTGCAAGGCAAAAATAAGAATTGGCTATGGGCAGAGTAAGGGATCAAACCAAAGTTTAAGACATTAGAAGACTTGCCTAGTTAGACTGTAATACGTGGCTCAATCTTTCAAAATCACTAATTTATAATCAGGAGAAAAAAAACCCTAGAAAGTAATACATATTTGCTTTCATAGAAGTGGTTAGAGTCATTTATTTGGAATATAAAATACTAGTAGTAATGTTCTACAATGACATACTGAAAATATTAATTTAATTAATAAACATAGGGAAATAATATAAAACAATTATATTACTTACTTTCTTACTAAACATATGTTAGCCCAAACTGCAAGGGCTTGAATGTTGAATGAGAGTTCAGTCCTCATATTTGTTACTTGAGAGCTGTAAAAGACAATCCAATTTATTATTTGCAGGAAACAAATTAGCTTAACTCCAAAAAAACCCATTCTTTTTATAATACATCAGATTATGCACTGAATAATTTTAAGGGCCGAAGTCAGATTTGAAAATTATTTTGTCTTCTTTGAAATTCAGGAGAAAAAGTACCATAAGAAAGAGTTAAAAGAGTTTTAAGATGTTTTCCAGTTGTAACATTTGGTCATCAACTTATATAATTTGGGATAGCATCAGAACAAATAATTCTTCAGCGTTTGTGATATTGGGGTACTGTATTGATATTGTAAACCAATTTGTATTTCTGATTGGTTTGATAAGAAGTCATGTGAAATGGACTTGTGTACTTCATGGCCTCCAGTGATTAGTAATTGAAAACAAAATTAATTCAAATCATTTTTTTGAGATTCAATCACAAATAAAAAAGGACAAGAGAAGTAATCTCCAACCATTCTTTTCTGGGTTAACTTCTTTCTTAAAAGGTTTCCTTGTTTTCTATATTATTAGGTTCAAAAAATGTTCAAGGAATCTCTGAGAAATGTATCCTTTTTTCCTTATAATTAAACTAAATTCTTCTATTAGAAGCTCCATAAACTAATTAACTAATAAGCATGTTCCAAGTGGTATCTGAGTTCAAAAATAGCTCTAGTAGTCTTCATTTTTTGAAAAAGAAATGATTCTATACACAATCTCAAAGAACTTTCTTCTCCCTACCGGCAATTTTACTGGAGAAAATGTGATGCCATAATTATGGAAACCACACAATATGTACTTTACTGATGGAGACTCATCTACTATGGGAAAATATCCTTACTCATTTCAAATACACTTGAAAAATTGATTCCAGAATGGGGCCCATTTCAAGCCATTCTTCAAAAGGAATGAAGTCAGTCTCAAAATTAATTCTTAGAGATCTGTTGCTTAAATGTAAGCTCTAAAACATGGTCACTGCCTAGGGTTAGATTCAATAATTGCCTGGTACAGGGTTGCAATTTAGAGATACATACGGGGAAAGAATTTAATTTGCTTGACTGGCAAAGGGTAGATGATTAGGTTCCATCATTTTGAAGGATTTTCTGGTAAGTTAATTATGAGTTCCCTTTCTCAACACTCTTGTCCACCTGAAACAATTAAACACTAGAAATTCTCTCAATCAGAGAGTACAAGGATTATGCCTCCATTTTTATATTACAATTTGGTTCGAACAAATAATGAGTGATCATCATTTTTGTTAATTCTTTTTTCTGGGTATATAATCAAACTGCTATTATTTCAATGTAAAGGAGACCTTTACTTACCCAATAGATAACTTTTATGTGCAACTTATAAAAGTTAATGTGCGGTCTAGGATTGCTCTCAAAAGTTCTTTGGAGTTCATGTGGGATTTGTGAAGGCAAAACATACCACCAATCTGAGTGTGATAACAACCCCAGAAGCTAGTTAGAACAGAGCAGGCAGTGAGTCTTTGGGTCTGTAGCAAAGCAGGGCAAAGGGAAAGCCCAGAGACACAGTTAAATCTGCCTTTACCTTTAAAAGGGAAACTGAGCAAAATGCTACTTCTAACAGCAGAAGAGAAAAAGGGGCCATAAAAGTCTCAGTCAGACATACAAAGAAATATTTAAAATCAATTGTGAGAACCACCAAAGGTTACATAAGAATAATTGGTGGCAGGAAAATGATTTTCAAGATACGGTATAAAACGAAAAACAGGAGGCTAAGAAATCAGCAGGTACAGAGGTGAGCAAAAGCAGATCTACAGTTCTGAGTGTGCAAAACAGAGTTCACTCTCGTATTATTTATTTATTATTTTTCCATGTAAAAAACTGTAAAACTACTTTTGTCCACCCTTGTATATTATCTCTTTAAGCTCTTTTTGGGGCACTTTGATTAGGGCTCATTATCACCTGTTAGTCTATAATTTCACAATTATGTGTCAATTATACACGTGTCAAATCTGGAATGGTCCTCATGCAATACTTTAATGGAATGACCAATATAAGTAAACAAGAATATAAATTTAAAGTGTCAAACACTTCAGTAAAAAAGCAATCCTTTCATCATCTATTTTATTATGAAATATCTCTAACTTGCAAGCAACATATATAATATATATTTAAGTGATAGTTTTTTAAAAAATCTATAGACCCACCTTTCATTTAAGAAACAGAACTGCCTGAATATCATAAGGTATCCCACACAGCCTTGCCATTTTTAAAAACAAAAAAGTACTAAAAATATTGAAAGGTTATATAAAAACATTAATGGATTACTAACAGTAATTATCTCTGCATCTTGGAATTACAGTAGTGTCATTTTCTTATTTTTGCTTAACTATATTTTCTAAGCTTTTCATAATGATTGTGTATTCTTTTTATGGAAAGCAGGGGAAAGGTCATTTAAAAAGAAAAGAAGGAAAGATGGAAGGAAGAAAGCAAGCTAGCAAGTAAACAAGATAGAAATTGTGAGAACCTATGAACTAATTATATAGAGAGTTGAAATATTCTCCCCATATTTTTAAAATGGTTTACAAATAGTCCTGAGGATCCCTAATTAATAATTAGAGATCACTTTAGTGTTGTAGAAAACTATTCTTCCCTAATTTTATGTTTAAAATTACTATAAAAATATTACAGGACTAGTATGGATATTTTTCAAGTTATCTTAATCTGTGTAGATTTTAAAACAAATATTAACCCATTTTCAAAAAAATGCTAGTAGACAGTATAGATTAAATATATTTTCCTGAGCTGGCTTTTAATAAGGTTGAATGTTAAAAATATGTAAGTCAAAAGAAGAGCTTAAGGACGGCCTAAAGGAAAAGTCTTAGGAGACATTTAATCAACTAAGCTCCAAAGAATTAAAAAAGAAAGCATAGCTCAATCCGAGATAAGAAGAAAATAATTGTTCAAGTTGATAAATACTATGTTAGGAAATGTCTGTGGAAGAAAGAAGATATATAAAACCAGAATAAGGCATAAATTTTTTATAAAGCAACACTACACTGGTTAATTTTCTATCAAGTGAAAGTTGAAATATTTTAGTTTTATAGGTTCTCTGTAGTCTCCTAAGTGTCTCATTCACTGCTGTATTTACTGTTCATTTTAAGTTTTCTCTTACTGAAGGAAACGGTAGAATACTTGACAATATGCAAAACAACTGTTAACTGTATGGGCGAAAACTACTCACGGACACACCACTTCACAAAGAGAGACAAGAAATCCCCACAACCATTCAAAGGAACAAACAGAAAATTAATTTTAAAATAGCTTCAAATATTTCATACTCACAGTAAAATTTTAGACATACTGGATCCTATTTCAGATTTAGCCTAAACATAAATGAGAAAAGTTTATTTGCATAAGCATTAAACTAAAGCTCTGTTAGGCTACTATATTTAACTATCTTTATTTAAAAGATATATGCTTTAAATATAAAATGCAATATCTCTCTTCATTCAACGTCTTTACTTCAGTCTTACTGAATTTTTAAAGCAAAGTCAGTGAAAACTAAACATGGACATCCTTTAGGAAGAATTTCAGAAATAATAGTTGGCTAAAAATCAGTTCAACTATTCCAGCAGAAATGATGCCTTAATGAACTGATAGACTTCACACTTTCGTTAGAATCTCTTTAAGCTCTTTTTGGGGCACTTTGATTGGGGCTCATTATCACCTATTAGTCTATAATTTCACAATTATGTGTCAATTAAACACATGTCAAGTCTGGAATGGTTCTCATGCAATACTCTAATGGAATGACCAATATAAGTAAACAAGAATATAAGTTTAAAGTGTCAAACTCTTAAGTAAAAAGTGATCCTTTCATTAACCTATTTTATTATGAAATATCTCTGACTTACAAGCAATATATATAATATATATTTAAATGATAAGTTTTTAAAATATCTATAGACCCACCATTCATTTAAGAAACGGAACTGCCTGAATATCATAAGGTATCCCACACAGCCTTGCCTTTTTCATCCCCCAGTGGTAACTATTACCATGAACTTTGTGTTAATTATCTCCCTACTTTCTAAAAACATACAGTTTTACTATTTTTGTATGTATCCTTGAGCAACAGACTGTTTAGTTTTTGCATGGCTTAAAATTTTGTATAAATGGTGTTATTTAATATTTAATGCTGAGATTTACCTTCTTAAATACGACACAAAAGCACAAATCATGAAGAAAAATCTGACACGACTGTATTAAAATTAAAAAACCATCTGTTTATTCTTTTATTTCTCAGATAGCCTTTACTGTAACCACTTTAGTGTTTTCCCTTCATTTATATTCTAAGGAAAGCAAGCCCCTTTAAACTTCTAAACTTTAGAACATACTAAACTTCACACATTTAGTGAACTTATATTTTATAAAGCATTTACACACAGGTATTACACTAAACACTAACATGAACACTATTCCTCAAATATGTAAGAAGAAAGTTTTGGTCGAGGTAAATTAAAGATTTTGAGGGGGTTTTTTCTTTTAATCTTTTCCAAATATTTTAAATCACAGACCAAGAGCTCAAAGTGATACCCAACACTATGGAAATGCTTCAAGGGCTGGCAGCAGTCTTTTTAATGCTTGTTATCCTAGTATCAAAAATACACAACAGCACGATGTCAGGTGTTTTTCTTACATATTAAAGGCCACATTTCAATGGGCAAGTTTGTTACATAAATAATTGAAATGAAAATTCTACACCTGTCATTGATAAACATTGTTGTTTTTTTCCTTTCTTTCCCCATAGAGGACCAGGCAAAACACAGAAGTTTTGGCACTTATTCCTTGAAAGGGCTTTATATATAACTTTACCAGATCGAATGTTCCATATTCTTCTCTGAGAAAATGAGTCAAAAATCCTAGCAATGTTGTTTGGTCCCCCCAGGTCCAGCGGGCTTGATTGAGGTAGGAGGAGATGGGAAGATAGACATAGGGCAGCAATCCAGCAGAGAAGCACAGACTCAACTTCAACAAAGCTCCCAGGGAGAGTTCCTGCATCAGAGCACATTGTGTTGTACAGCAATGTTTATTCTGGCTGATTCATCCTGGAACTTCAAGAATACATCAAGGAAACTATCAAATATGTTTACTCAGAGCTGATCTCTCAATTTATATTAAGTCACCACAGAATACTATGTTAAACCTTCTGATTACTGTGGATTACTAGAAAATTGCATCAGCCCAAGCACCTTTGCATGGCAGGTGAAATCTGAGTGAAGCAAATATTATAAGCAAAGACTCACAAGTACCATGTTTATTGCATCTTTTACGTTTAAAACCATGTCATGACATGCAGCATTGCACAACTGAGATAACCCACTTGGAAGTGAGTAAACTGTTCAGCTGATTATGAATATGACCACAATACTGTCCTAATACCAACTGACTTTATCACCCTCATCAGGATTAGACTTTAACTTTATTATGATTATACACTGATAATTCTTTCTACAAGAGTTTTGCACATTTCACAGAAATATGTGGCACAAATGAAGCTAGTTTTAAATAACCTCCTAGCCTACCCAAATGCTCTTTATTCTCAATTCGCGTATAGAATGGAGTACTAAAGGATATTCATTGCTCTACGGAAAGCATTGCCTCTGTGAGAATGTATTTCTCATCTGCACATTTATGAAACAAAGGATAATACTGACAAATTCTTATAAAGGTTAAGCCCAAAAGAATTCTGGTGTATCCCTAGAAAGAGTCAAATAGTGGTTGCTTTAGTAATTGGGAAGGGGGTCTCTTACAGATATCATCAGTGGAAATCACCAATTTTTCCTTTAAAAGAAGGCAAATTCATATGTGACAATAAATATAAGAACCAAGATGCACATTCACCAGATGTAGAATAAACAGTTGACTTATATTAGCATTTTCAAATAAACATTCTTAATTGATTATGGAGTGCTTTTATTATTGTACTGATTTCATTTGATATTTCAAAAGTGAAAATGAGACACATACCAATGATGGCATCAAAAGAGCGTAAGAAATAACTAATTGAACAACATGCCTTTGCTGTTCTTAAAAGTAGTCTTAAAGAAAGTAAATGTTTGTATTTTGGCAGTTTCTACATATTACAAAGCTCAATATAGAATGGGAAGATGCAATTGCTGCGGAATTTTCCTTCTGTGTAGGAAATAAGCAGGGAGACAGTCACAGGAGGGCTATTTCACAGAGCCCAGGAGAACGCTTCCAAGTCCCAGCTGTACATATACTAGCATCACTTGGAGAGCTTTTCAAAAGTATCAGTGTCTGCGCCTCGCCCTGGATCAACTAAGTCAGAATTAGTTTAGGGTGGCATCACACATACATATTTATACACACATAAATATACATACACACATACACATACATTAATATATATACACATATCCATACATACTTTTTTAAAGCTTCCCAGATAATTTAAGTGAGCGGCCAGAATTGCAACCAACTGACTCAGGACTTCTTCCTCTGCCTGAACTCCAACTACCCTGTCACATGATTGATAGGCCTTCTTTTCTAGCCGCTGTTATTTACATAATAGAAATGAAGGTCTTTTGAAGGGTCATACTTCCCCAAATTTCATCCTTCATTAGTAGCTGGCCCAGCAGAGGGCCAACAGGCTCTCAAACCAGTCTCCTAACTTGTCACCTCTGAGTGCTGCATGTTTTACACAAAGCGTACGGGCTCTCCTCTCAATCCCCTAACACAAAATACTTGGTTGTTAGGTTCTTGCCAGGGAATGCACTCCTTTGACATCTGCACGTACCTTCTCCGACGTCAGAAGCCTGGCTAAGAGTGACGCCATCCAGTTGGCAATATAGATCATTCCTAACTACAACCCTACTCACAAAAAGACCAACCAACAACTACCCATAGACAAAACACCACTGTGAAAACACCAGAATCCAGGGTGAGGCTGAAGCATGTCTCTGGAACACAGAGACTTAGAAGTGACTGCGTCACCCCTTCTCCAGGCCAGCACAACGCTGCATGAAGAGGGTGCCCCTGGGGTTATGGTTTTGCCAGTGGGAAAAAAGAGCCCAAGTGGACGTCCAGCTCCTCCAGCATTGCAGGACGCTTTCCAGGAAGCCCACTCTAGTCTCACTTCATGGGAAACACTGGGGGACATTTGCAGGGCTCAGGCACTGAGGATCAGAGAGATAGAGAAGGGAAGCTGGGCTTACAAAGCAACCCGTGCTCAGGTCTTGGGGAACTGCATTCCTGCATGCCTGAGCAGAGACTCCAGCCAGCAGGTCTGCCCATCTGCAGAACCACCCTTAAACAATTCTGATTTAACTGATCTATGGCCTATCTTAGCATAATACAAGCCAAATAAGACAAGTCCGAAGCTAACATCACACTCAATAATGAAAGGTTGAAAGCTTCTCCTCAAAGATCAGGGAAAACATAAGGGTGCCCACTTTCACCACTCCTATCCAAAATAGTATTGGAAGTCCTAGCCAGATTCATTAGGCCAGAAAAAGAAATAAACAACATACAAATCAGAAAGGAAGAACTAAAATGGTCTCTGTTTGCAGATAACATGATCTTATATAAAGAAAATCTTCAGGACTCCACAAAAAACTTAAAACTAATAAACGAATTCAGTGAAGTTGCAGGATACAAAATCAACATGCACAAATTAGTTGCATTTCTACATACTAACAATTAACTACGCAGGGAAAAAAAGAAAATTATGCCATTTATAATAGCATCAAAAATAATAAAACACTGAGGAATAAAATTAACCAAGGATATGGTAAATCTGTACACTGAAAACTCTAAGACACTGATGAAAGAAATTGAGGATGTGAATACATGGAAAGATATCCTATGTTCATGGACTGAAACAATTAATATTGTTAAAATGTCCATACTACCGAAAGCCATCTACAGATTCAATGCAATCCCTATCAAGATTCTAACGGCAATTATTTTCCAGAAATATTTTTAAAAATCCTAAAATATGTATGGAACCACAAAAGATCCTAAATGGCCAAAGCAATCCTGAGGTGAAAAAAAACGAAGCTGGAGGCATCATATTTCCTAATTTCAAACTATATTATAAAACAGTATGGTACTAGCATAAAGACTGACACAAAGACCAAAGAAAACTAGATATTCATATGCAAAAGAATGAAACTGGACCCCTATCTTACACCACTCAGAAAAATTACCTCAGAAATGGACTAAAAACTTAAATGTTAGATCTGAAACCATAAATTTCCCAGAAGAAAATGTAGGAAAAAAGCTCCTTGGCTTTATAGTCTTGGCAATGATTTGTTGGATATGACACCAAAAGCACAAGCTATCAAAGCAAAAATAAATAA
Organism: Mormoops blainvillei; assembly: GCA_004026545.1. Lineage (NCBI taxonomy): Eukaryota > Metazoa > Chordata > Mammalia > Chiroptera > Mormoopidae > Mormoops > Mormoops blainvillei. The sequence goes on along the minus strand of PVJD01002628.1, from coordinate 152,586 downwards.
GTGGGACTATATCAAAGCAAAAAGGTTGTGCAGAGAAATAGAACGTATCAACAAAATGGAAAGGCAACCTGTGGAATAAGAGAAAATATTTGCAAACCACATATCTGATAAGGGGGTTAATATCCTAAATATATAAAGAACTCATCAAACTCAATAGAAAACAAATAAACAAACAAACAATAAAAACAAATAGCCTGACCAAAAAAAAATGGGTAAAGGACCCAAACAGACATTTTTCCAAAGAAGATATTCAAATTACCAACAGATGTATGAAAAGGTGCTCAACATCATTAATCACCAGGGAAGTGCAAATCAAAGCCACAGCGAGATCTTACCTCATACCCATTATAATGGCTATTATTAAAAAGACAAGAAACAAGTGCTGATAAAAATATGGAGAAAAGAAACCCTTAGGCACTGTTGATGGGAATGTAAATAATGCAGCCACTTTGAAAAACAGCATGGAGGTTCCTCGAAAAATGAAATACACAACTACCATGTGATCCACCAATTCCACTTCTGGGTATATGTGTATATCCAAAGGAAATGAACTCACTGTCTCTGTATGCTCATGTTCACCGCATCATTATTTATGATAACCAAGACATGAAAACAACCTCCGTGTCCATTGACGAATAAAGGGATAAAGAAAATATAATTATAACTTTATACACATACACATTTGAATATTGTTCAGCCATAAAAAGAAGGAAATTTTGCCATTTGTGACAGCATGGATGGATCTTGAGGGCATCATGCACAGCGGAATAAGTCAGAGAAAGACAAATGCTGTATGATCTCACGTGTGGAATCTAAAAAACTGAACTCCTAGAAACAGAGTGTGACTGGTGGTTGCTAGAGATGGGGATTATGGAGTGGGGGAAATGGATAAAAGCGGTCACAGGGTACAAATTTCCAGCTATAAGAGGAATAAGTTCTGGGGACAGAATGCTCAGCCTGGTGACTAGAGTTAACGATACTGTACTGTATATCTGAGAGATGCTAAGAGAATAGATCTCAAAAGTTCTCAACACACAGTACACACACATAATTGTAACTGTGAGGTAATGAAGCTGTTGCAATCATTTTGCAATATATACATATAATAATCACATTGTGCCTTTCACAGTTATATGATGTTAAATGTCAATTATATCTCAATAAAGCTGAAAAAAATGAAAAGAAGCCTGGCTAAGATGACTGATACCAGGATGTGAATGCATCCCTATCTGTGGATCCATCAATTTACAAGAAAAATGTTTGGGCTTCCTGAAGTCTTTGCTGAGTTACATTTTTAAATGTTACATCTTCATTTATTTATCAAGAGCTTATATAATAAAAGATCATATAAAGAACCTACTGTGTACTCTATAAGACCATTATTAAAGAAAGTGCCTATTATACTGTTTACTATCCATTACATAAGGTCTTATATGATTGACTCAATAAAATTCAGTTCCAAGTAGAAGCTCATCTTTCCTGTCAATTATGTTTCCTTTTAATTGCTTTTATCACATAATAAAAACTTTATAACTCCACGTTATTCTTTTTGCTTTGTTGCCAAGAAGTTAACAAATGAAATGTATTAAAGTACAGTAAATACAATTACCTAAAGCTCTGATAGAATTATTTCCATATTTCTACATAATAATTTTAATATATGTTTTTCTAATATAATTCTGATGATAGCTGGGTATATGTGACAAATAAAAAAAATGATCAACATGCCTGAGATGTAATTAACAAATAAACAATAAATAAAGTAAGTAAAATTACTCCAGCACTGGCTTTGTACACAGACTGTTTTAGCCTCTGGGAGAAAGATGAGACGGACAGAATAAGGAGCTTCTCTCTTTCAAGGACTTGTGTCTAACTCAGCTCCCTATCTTCTCTTTACCTTCATCTCCTACTCTCTAACAGAGTAATTTTTCTATATTGCTTTATACCACCATTTAAATTCGTAATTATTTTTCCTTTCAGAGAATAAACTAAAATAATCATTTTAATTCTAGGGAAATCTCAGAAAACAGAACTGTTGTTTACCAGAGACTCACTATTTATTTCACAACAGAAGCAATGGGTCTGTGTTGTTGAGAGCTGAGTCTCTAGCACCTAGAGCAGCACCTGGCACAAAACAGGCACACAACAGACAGTGGATGAAAGAGCGAACTGTTATTAATACACTAGCCTTTGCCTTAGAATGTCTAATAAAATAATTAAGAAATTTTACCTTTAGCCTATTTTCATATAGGGGCTACTAAGAATCCACAAGAAAATTAAGAAATAGGCTGGATGCCACTGTAATGAATATCGCATAATTGTTGTAAATTCTACTTTTTTAATATTGCTAGGGCCTAAGGTAATTTATATAGTATATAAAACTAAAAAATAAATAAATAAATAAAGCCCCATGATGCCATATGTCATACTGGGCCTAAATAAAATATTATAAATTTTCGATTTTACAAAATTCCAAAACCTACCTTCTCTTTTAAAAGTCGAAAGAGAATCCATGGTATTATACACAAAACATAGAGTACTATCGTGTGCTGATTACATAAGCTAAGGCCACAGCAGAAGGCACCAATTTTAGCTATCTGAAAATACAGAAAAGAAAAAATCAAGTTAAATTTTCACCTAAAACTCTAAGTAAGCACAATAGTAAAAGGCCATTCTTTAGAGTAAAACCAGGCATACCCCAGGTCAGGTTAAAAATCAATCTCTCAGATACAAGCAGTCACGCTTTACCAGTCACTAATATTTATCACCATTATTTTTTATTAGTATTTTTCATTCTCATCAAATCATTGCAGTTTGCCCTTAAATGTCTTCAAACTAAATTTCAGAAAGTCCTGTATGATAACTAGATAAGTCCTAATGGTAACAGGATATTGTGTAATTCTTATTCGAGTAAAATCTGTAACTAAAATTTAGCAATTCTTTGCTTTACTTTCTCTAATTAAATAAATGAAATATAACACTATTCATTTAGAATCTGGTTATTGATAAGTAGTGTTTTTACTTTTTTTGAACCTGTTATTTTCATAATAAAAAGAAGTTTATTTTAAACAAAAAAAACTGCTAATAGCATCACAGATCTGTTTACCGCAACTACAGATAAACCACAATGGGTTTTTTTTTCTATGTTCTTTAATGACACAACACTGCCTATACTAAGATGATTTGGCATAGTGTAGACTGTAAGCTCTTAGAAGACAGGCTTCCTTCGTGTTTCAAATTATCCTGATGACAGTGTCTGCCTTAGAACTTGCTGTTATCTTTCCTGAACTACTTCATTTTTACATCTGATACCTTCCTTTAAAAAGTACAAATGTGATTTTTTTTTTTCAATTAGGGAATAAGTCAACATTCCATAATGGTATATAATTTAGAGTGGTCAATCTAGAGCTTGGCATCTTATACACACACACACACATACACACATAGTGGAAGAATTAACCAACAACCTTTCTTTCCCATAGGACTCAAAGGGGATTTCAGAATCCCCTTATTCTCAAAAAAACTTTATAACTCCAAGGGGGGGAAAAATCCCGTGTTTTATAAAGGCTCTCATGGTTCACGATAAAAGACCTGAGAATATTTTCTCTCTCAATATGCCTAAATTACCTTGACAGTAATCAGAAGAGATAAACAGTTATCTAAACCAAAGTTAAAAAGAAATTCAGCTTCTGTGTAAAAATTAAAACAAAAAGTGATTTCACTTTGATCAAAATAGGTTACCTTTGATCTTTCTTTTGCAGTTGCTGCCTCCTCAAAGTGTACAGTAAGAGCCATAAGCAGCCCCACAAACAGATTGTTTAAGCTAAAAACCTCTGCTGCAATGGACCACTGCCATGTTAGACGAGAAAATGAAAACACCCCCGCAGCAAGGATTCCTCCAGCATATGAGCCAGAAAGCCTGCAAATACAGATAACATGAAATCTTCTTTCCCAACAAAAAGCACTGACTTTATTTTCCTTTTTATAAACTGTGGCAGCAGAAATTATGACAGTCACCCAGCACTATCCCATCACATTACATGGTTAATACATTCCTTCATGTAATAGTATTTTTCAACGGATTTTAATTAGGAAGTCCATATATTAACCTATTAACAAACAAACGGACAAACCTGTTTGGTGTCCTGTGGATGAAACGAGGTTTAGTTCTCAGATGTAACCTCTAGGGTTCAAGCCAGTTCAGAAAGCCTGAAGAGATAGTAGCTAGAGAGATAACAAACCTGTGTCATTTTTCCTGCTATATCCACAAAGAATGATAATCTGGTTAAGATTGAAATGTGTTTAATTGTAAAAATTAATGAACTGCCAAAATATCTGTTCGGGAACTCTCATTCTCACTTCCTGAGAATCTTTGGATCTAGGTGTTTTCTACACTCATCTCCCAATGTATGGTAAAGTATGTTTTGGTCACAATGTTTGGTGATTTTAAGATCTTGTTAACTAAGTTCTTAGTTTCTGACGATTTTTTCTTTACACAGAGTTGCAGTTAAAAATGATATATTTTTTAAAGGCAGGAATGGGTATGGGAATTTGAATAACACAAAAATAACCAAATGCTACACTGGGAAACAATATTCTCACCCACCCCCCCACCCCCAAATGCCAACAAGAGCTATACATTTCAAATCGGTCAGGAATCTAGATTTCAATTCAGAGACAGGATTTGAGACTGGTCATATGACTGAATATACTAGCGCATATCAAACAAAAACAACTTCCTATTTCACTATAAATCTAAAGCTATGAAAATTAAAGCTACTACAAATACCTACGTCTAACAAATGTTATGAAATCAGCAAGCATTAATGTACCTAATAATTATGATATTATATGGCCCTACATCATTACTTTTAACTATATTGTTTTGTATAAGAAGTTATGGAGTACTTCTATGGTTTTCAATCAACCTTATAGGAAAAGAAGTAAAAATAAAAATTTTATTATCACCAAAATTGTTTTTCTTTGAGTTTCTCTTTGCAATTTGTTCTCTTTTCTTTTTTTCTTGCTTTTTTTTTCTTTTTAAAGCAATTCAAATGTTTACTGGAGATGTGAAGTGTCAGGATTGGCTTCTAACCTGCAGCTCATTGCATGTCCCTCTGGCTCCCAATATCACACACATACACACACCACATCTTCTGGGAGTCATTCAAAACCCCTTCCAGTGCCCAACTTTCAGGCATAATTCTCCCTACAGGGCAGCCTGCCATGGCTCCTTGTCCTCCATGTCTCACTTCCTTCCTTCTCGACCCCTCACACAGTTCTCTCCTTTCCAATGTCAGTAATCCAAGCTGATTCACTTCTTGCAGCCCTGAAACCCTTTCTACCTGAATTCTTCGTACGTACAACAAAAGCCCAAGAACTGAGTCACCGTGTTGGATGAGCAGAATGGAGGAAGCCGAGAGGATAAAGACAGCTCTCTTTCTGGCGGAGGACAGGGAGCAACTGTCTCTCTGCCTTGAAGCAAGGAGAGCACTGAATTGGGCTGCTGAGAGCTCTTCCCCCTGAAATTCCATGATTTGGGATTTTGAAAGTGCCAACCATGCACTAAATGTACATTTCAGGAGTTTTTTTGTGCACTGTTCACTGGTATGATTTTTTTTTTTGCAATTTGTTTTCTTTCCTTTATAAAAACCATCAGTTTCTTATTTCATCAGAGTCCATTCTCCCAGTTATCCTGATTCAAGAAACTAAAGTCATTTCTTCCTTCCAAATTCCTTTCAATTTGTATTCCTAAGGCCTTTGACTCAATTATTCTATTTTATTTTAAGATTTTATTTATTTATTTTTAGAGAGAGGGGAAGGGAGGGAGAAAGAAAGGGAGAGAAACACTGACGTGAAGGACAAATACCAGTCGGTTGCTTCTCGTACGTATCCCAAATAGCGGCTCAACCCGCAACCCAGGCATGTGCCCTGACTGGAGAGTGAACCAGCATCCGCTTTGCTTTGTGGGACGACACTACAACCAAATGAACCACACCGGTCAGGACTGACTCAATTACTTTAATAGTGTTCTAACTTGTCTTGCTTTTCAATCTATTCTGCAACATAATATCAGATTAAACCTCCTAAACATACTCTTTACTACCACCTAGTCTCCAAACTTAGGGACTCTTCATTGCCTGTAGGATAACTTTTTAATGAGTTGGCCTGAAGTCCGGGCCCCCAATAAACTGAACCTCATCCACCTAGCCACTAATTATCAACATTGTTTTCTCAAAATTCTCTAATAAAACATGCCTATTCACAGCGTCATTCCTTTGCTGGAGCTGTACCCCTGAATTGAATATCTTCCCTGCTCCTTTGTATTTATTCAAACTCTACTCTTTTCTCAAATTTCTCTTCAATTCCCAGGTTTCTAGCCCATCTCTGAACATCTATAGCATTTAATTGTCTATAACCATTACTTTGACATTGTTTTTGAAATGTGAATTGGAATTAAACTTCACTTATATTGGAAGCATCTAGCCCCAAGCACAGACAGGAAACAGTGAAATTGAGAGAATGGATTAATCTTAAAGTATTAACAACATTTTAAAAGGAACTTCTATGATTTATCTGTCAATATTACCTTAGAAAGTCAGCATAAGATACAAGATTCCTTCCTCTACTTAAATATCAATTAGCATCTTTGGAGAGATGGCTGATTTCAAGGCTGGAGTAGCTCAAGTACAAAATGAATCTGAAACACCTTGTGCCAGAAGGTAAGGAAGTATTCAGAGATGTAACAAAAGGACACAGGAGCCAACTTAAAGGGGCTCTCACTGGCCAAACTGTCGATAATTTGAGCATCAAAATAATGACAGTAATAGATTATAACCCAATGAATAAATAAGGATCTATGAATGTATAGTGATATAAATAAATGGGGGAGAAGAGAAAGTCCATAGGATGTCAACTAATAACTGTATAAGAAATGATGAAATTAGAAATCACCGCTTCACAACCATAATAATCATCAATGGATACTAAACTAGTGGGTAAAGTTTTGCAGTACCAGAAATATGTACAGAGTCTAAAGGTATCCCCCCATGAATAGATTAATTACATAAGGAAAAATGTTAACTTTACAGTGGCAGACACCATCTTATCCACATGATCAAAGTTAACAGCCCAGTAATGGGACAAACGAACATCATATGCTTCCTGATCCCTTCAAAGAAAAGAATACAACAGTATATCTATGATATTGCTGCCAAAAATGCATTACCTGAGTCTAAACATGAGGGAACAGACAAACTCAAATTGAAGAACATTTTACAAAATAACTGGCTTATATGTACCAAAAATTTTCAAGGTCTTAAAAGACCAGAAAACCCATGAGGAGCTGTTCCAGATTAAGAATAAACAGATATGAAAATAGAGTAAAAGGCACAATCTGGGATTTTCTTCTATAAAACGCATTGTTGGAACAACTAGCAAAATCTGAATCAAGTCTATAGATTAGGGAAAACTGTTGTATCAATGACAATGCCCTGATTTTGAGAACTGCACTGTGGATATGTAAAAAAATGTTCTTGTTTTTAAGATGCATACTCTGAAGTATAGTTAAGGGTAAAAGAGTAACATGACTGCACCTTAAAAACAAAATAAATCAAGGATAAAGAAAATGTGGTAAAATATTAACATTTGGGGAATATGGGTGAAGGTTATATAGAGATTGGGCTATTCCTGCCACTTCTCTATAAATCTAAAATTATGTCAAAATAAAAAGTTTAAAAGAATAAATCAACAAATTTGTCAGATAATTTGCTAACATTTATTGAGTTTTTTGCCTGCCATGTGCCAGATATTGTTCTAAGTGCTTACCATATATGAATTCATTTAATTTTTAACCATATTCTACATATAGATGTTATTAATTTCTTTTCAAATGAAGAAATTGAGTCCCAGAGAGGCAAAGTGATTTTTCCAAGGTCCTAGGGCAATCAAGTGACAGAACCAGGATTCAAACTTTTAGTCTAGCTATTTAGTGCCATTGCATTATGGGGTAAAAGATGGCTATTTTAGATTTAATGTCATATAATTTATTCTATATTAATGATAAAATGTACTTTTATTTGATTAAATATGCACCCTCTGGAGTGAAGAAGAGACTAGAATAAAAGTTTTGTCAACTATTAGAATTGTGTTTATTTCTCTTTTATCAAAATGAAACACTATCAGCTTGAATTGTGTTCAACATTTCTCAAGACTGGTTTTAACTTTTCCTCCCCCTAACCCAGGAAGGGGCAATTAGTCAAAATTTAAAACCATCAGTTAATTAAAGAGAACTGAAAAGAGGTGACAGTCCTGATATGTATCAATTCTCAGGAAGAAAACTCAAGACTCATTAATCTATAATGATTTTCAACACGTTATTATGCTCAGGGAGACATCCTGAAGTGTCTGAATTGTTGGCATTAATTATTGGAATTAACTGCCTTTCCAACTATTTCATAAGGTTTTAAAAATTGAAGAAGGTAAGGTAAAATGATCAACTTCAGTGATAAAATTTATCTTGTCACCTTAGACTATTAGTTACATACACTAGCATTTTATTGAAGACTAGTCCTACATTAGCAAGATCTATAATCTGAATCTCCACCCACCCTCCATGCTAAGGTCAGGATGGTTTTGCAAAGAATAATTCATAGATTCTTACAACTGATTTTCCTTGGTATCAGAGAAATGACTTGCTAGACTGCTGAGTAAGGTTATAGAAGAGAGGTAACTGATTATAAAACCATTAATGGAAATCAAACCTATAATTTTGATCTTTTTAGCATCTAAATGAGCTCACTTAGAAATCAAACTAAGTCTGACATGAATTTGGATTGTAGTCCTAATATAAAGTGAAGACAAAGGGTAATCTTTTATTTTTAAACTTTCCGCCCAACATCAAAAACACCTTTCTATGCTTGAGGTGTACCCAGCTTATAAGGCATAGCACCCTCCTATTATGCATGCAGAAAATACAAAATACCTTTCCAGCCTCCCTTGCAGCTAAAGCATGGATGGGCGTATGACCTGCGCTCTGCCTGTCAGAAGCACCCATTCCATTCTTTCAATTGAAAACTGGTTAGGCAAAGAAGAAGGGATGAAGATAGTATATATTCAGACATGGCTGGTGGAATTTCTACATCATTTCCATAGAAAACAGTGGTAGCACTTTTAGGGCAATGTTCAGAATCCAGGTAAGCTGGGGTGTCTGGTGCCCAGAGATGACAGCCTGTAGTGGTTTCACTAGAACATAGCTGCCTAGGACTATGGATGTTTCAGGCTCAAAGCCTAGTAATTCAGCCCTCCGAGAAAATCTCTGGGCTCTCTTAACTTCCCTTTCTTTTTCTTTTTTTTTCCAATTCTAGATTTGAATGTTTCATTTAGTAAAAAATGACTTTATTGAGATAATTCATATGCTATATAATTCACCCATTTAAAGTGTACAATCGAAGGTTTTTAGTGTATTTTATAAATCTAGCTGTGAATGTCCCTTAAAATGTACGTATTTGAACACACAGCCTTTAAAGCTTTGCTTTATGCTAAGATTCAGAATCCGTCAACATTTACTGACTACATAACATGACAAACTAGTGGATTAGGAAACGGAGAGCTACTCTGAGACACCCGTTGAGGGAAAACTCCGCAAGCTACAGAGAGATACATAACAAGGACTTGGTGCAGCACTCAATGCACAGCAGAGGCCGGAGGCTGCGGGGGCTGTGAACGTGGAGTGGCAGCACCAGTCTGTGTGGCTGGGGAGAAGTCAGCAGCAGCCTGGGCCAGGATCAGGGGCTTCTCTAGGTGGGTAAGTCAGAATGACAAGAGGGAAAGGGGCCTAAAGTCATGAACCGGGGGGTCCGGCCCGCATTGGATAGAGAAGGAAGTAAAGCCACAGGGGGCAGATGGAGGAAACGAAAAGACTGAGTAAAGGGTTTTCAGTCTCAGTTAAATGGAAGACAAGTGTAGGTGGCATCAAGGAAATGAGTGGACTGAAAGCTGAAGTCATGCAGGGGGTGAAAAGTGGCTGGGGAAGGGGACATCAGCTTGAAGGATGCAACAGCTCTATGAAACAAGACTGGATTCTACTGTTGAAAGTAGCTGGCGATGGAAAAGTTTAATACAGCTGTTCTCAAAATCTTAATATTTTCATTAAAGCTAAGTATTGATCCTGAAAAACAAACAGTGTACCACACATGAATAAATCTGCAGGGTGAGTACAATGTAGGAAGACAGGTGTGCAGCCCAGTGCCACGACGTCACATGCATTCTAACAAGGAGATGTGATGCCCCACGTCAGTGCATAGCGACCTGAGTCTGTGCCTTGCTGGCAAGTCAAAGAATGATGTCAGCCAATAGTAAGAATGAGGACTATCTGAAGACTTTGGAGAAGGCCTTCGATTCATTCATACTATGTAGGTAAGCAGTCCCATTATATTGTCAAGGCATATTGCATTATCTGAGCATGGTTCCTTTCACTTTGTTGAGACAGAGATAAATGACTACAGAGCAAGCAGATGTCAGGACGCTTTCACAAAGGGAAGTTTCAGAGTAATGGCTAGGCACAGTGTTAGCCTCTATGGTCCACACCTGTGGCCTTTACCCTCCGTTCTTGCTCTAGCACTCTATTGATATTTCTCTTGCTGAGGTCCCGAATGGCCATCTAACTGCCACACACAATAGGCTTTTGGGACCTCTCTGTTGCGTCGATCACTCCCTTAGCCAAGCTCTACTGTGTTCACATCTGGGACCTTTCATCCCTCTGTGTTTTCATCTGTAGCTCTGGATCTGCCTTCTGTGTCTTCTCCGAATGGTTCCTCTTCTTGCATCAACTCCGTTAAAGGCAGTGTTTCCAAGATTTAGCTCTCAGGCAACTGTTCTTCTCACTCTCCTTATTCTGCCTGGGTGGTTTTATCTACTTTCTTGATGCCAACTGCCAGCTACAACTGAAGAAACCAAATCTGTCTCCAGCACTGCCTCTCCATTATTTCAGGACTTACACGTCTCTGACTGACTGGTGTATACCCGACCACAGAGCCACCCCAACTCTGGATATCCCAGAGAACTTCAATGTCAACACATGCAAAATTAATTTCTTATCTTCCTTCCTGAAATGGTTCCTGCTCTCAAGTTCTCTTAATGATTTTCATTATCTACCTCGTTGCCTAAGATAAGAGACCTAGGTGTCACCATTAAAGATCTCCTCCCTCTCTCCCTGTTGAACATGACACAACCTGCCGATTTTACTTCATAAGCCTTTGACAAACCCATCCTCTTTCCTCCACCCAAACCACCACTGCCCCACTTCAGCTGCTATCATCACCCCAGGCTCACACCCATGCAACAGCTTTCTACACTGTCTGCCTCCAGAATAACAGATCTAAAACATATCTGATCTTGTACTTTTCAGCCTCCAACCCTTCAATGACTCCTTTGTGATTATAAAATACTACAAGCTCATCACGAAAGACAAAGCCTTTTATGATCTGATCTCAGCCCACCTGTAGCTTCATATTTTGATATAACACAACTCAGTCTTTATGTATCAGCAACACTAAATGACTCCTAAGTCCCTGTACTTAAAAACTGTTTCTCTCCCTCTCAGGGTTTCTTTGCATATGAGGTTCTCTGTATCTAGAGCTTCACTTGGGCCATTCCCACAGATTGTTTACAACTCAGCATAAGCATCACCTTTCCAAGAAGTATTTCTGACTCTTGCTAAGACGAGGGTAGTTACCCCTTTTCCAGACTCTCATTAAATGTATTATTACATGGGTACTGAATAGAAAGATTTTTCTTTACCTCTAAATAAACTGAATCCTGAAAAATAGAAATGTTTAACTATAACCTAATCAAAACACAGTAAGGAAACCAGATATAAGAAACTTAAAATTCTCTAAATAATGTATTGCAAAGACCACAGAATTATTTGGGGGCCATTGATGCCAGTAGATAGCCGTGTCAGCATATTAGCGCATTATTAAAATTAAAAGTGCATCTCACTTTATATGTGTGTGTGTGTGTGTGTCCCTAAGAAAGCTATTTGATTTTTGAAAACAAAATGTTTTCATATATATATATATATAAAACTTATACTTTATCTTCAGTTTTTACTGTCCTCTGAATAGCAATGATTTTTAATTACTTCAGCCTAAGTGAAACCATTTCCAAATAATGTTTTATAAAGTTACTTCGGCCATAATTTAGAAATTAGTCCTTTCTTTAATTGCAAAAAAAAAAAGGAAAGGAAGGATGTTTTGGTATTGGGTCAAATTTTGTTTCTTTTAAAAGCCATGACCTTTTTCATTGCTATCTTTTACTGTTATAAAAGTGGTGTCTTAGTAACAAATAAAATTAGGGGAAAATTTAAAGATTAATTTTGATTTTTTTACATTAATTTTTAAAAAAATTAAGTGGTGTCCATGTGGATATATCTTACAGATACTAAGGAATAATCATTTCAACATTCTGTACTTTCATTAAAGCATTTAAATATTCTGTCAGCAAGAGTACAGAAATAACAATTTACTTAAACAGCATTTTTTATATTATGTGATTTATCCCTTGCCTATAACATAAATATTTCAAAAGAATAAAAAAAATACAGAAGGTTCACAGCTACTCATATTGCCTTTCACATACTAATAGGCAAAGGAAGTCCTTATAGTTTCTCAAATTTTTATATTTCAAACCAAATACCTCAGAATTTCCATTTTATACCTTATTGAACCAAATATCAGTGAATCTTTCCTATCGGTAAACCACTCTGAATTTGAGTTAGAAAAAAGACATTCAATGTGCAGAAGACTCACCTAATTGATGCTGCAAAAATCACTTTGATGAAAACATCTGAGATGAATCTAGTCTTAAACTATTTGAGCAAACGAGATGCCAGAGTAAACTTTTATCTATTTATGAGTTTTTTAAAAAGGTATAAATCCTACGAATCTACAGAATTCCTAGAGCCTCCAATTAATCTACTGTCTACTTTGATTGCTGGGGCCTTTGTTATCTTATGAGCCAAATATGATCCCCCTCAATGAAGGGTGCCTGGAATGAATTATTAAACAAGTTAGCTATAATCTAACTATTTTGGGGAATAATTCTAACGAGAACACACACTCTACAGAATTTTTATTTTCCTGAATATATTCAGGTATATATTTATAACATTTTTTGGAAGAGTTAAATTGTATATGTATAGTGAAATACTATTAAATGAATTGGTAGTACAAATTTCTGGCTAAGTAATCTTTCTTGTAGAAATATATGGAAGGAATGTCCAGTCTCACATTATTATTTAAACATGAGTTTTAAATGAAATTGTTGTTCTGAGTCCACAAAATTAGCTGTTTGGTATCATCCATAAAGTCAAATGTACACACTGACTATACATATGTGTCCCCCAAATAAGACGAATAACTGTCATCTACCCAAAGACTAAAGTCTGATGGTTTTATTTTAATTAAAAATGACATAATCAGAAAACACCATTGTGTTTTCACTCGGCAACCAGGAGCCCACTTTCAATTTTCATTTTATTGTTTTAAATAAATACGCTTAATTATTACTTTTTTGAAAGCAACCAAGGAATTAATGTTGGTTGATTTACACTTAATGTGTAGAGTGACATCTCAAAATTAAAAGACACACATTTTTCTACTGCAACTATGTTAGTAGAAAACTACTGATGAAACTACTTCAACAAAACTAATAGTAAACTAGAGAAAAAGAAAAATTCAACAGAGATGGTGAATAAAATCAAGTCTTTTCAGCAGAACTCACCACTAAATTGCCAAATAGTCTAAACTATCTTCCATGTTAATTTAAGAACACTTATGATAAATTAGATACAAGATGAGAAAAAAAGTTTCTATTCTCAATCTAATTCTCATAGAACTTCATAGAAGAAGGTCAAAGGAGACATTTCTTCAAATGAAATACAAATTTTTAGTACCTAACCTGACTTATAGAGATAATATCGAATGAGACTATATAAAGATCACACACCAAATACATTACTATGATTATTTTAATAACACAATTATTGTATTATAAAAGACGGTCACACATCGACATTAATATTCAAAATCAAAGTTTTACATCGCCACCAAGGTATGCTCAGTTTTCAAGGTCTCATACTAACAGAGTAAATCAATGATATGATGATTCAAAATAGCAATCTAAAATTTATTAATGTCTTCTATTTTATACAAATATATTTTATATTACATATTTTATTACATATTTATTTTTAAAATACAAAATATATTTTGCAGTATATCTGCAGTAAATACATCTACCTAATTGCTTTTTACTTGGGTTGACACTGAAATCTTGTAGTCCATAGTCTAAAGACATGGTTAGTCAGTGATGAAAGATACACCAAGAGTACGATAGCTAGTATGGGAAGAGTGATCAACTATTTAAAATTCACCCAGATAATGCAAATGCCAGAGATTCTTCACTGGCAGGGATACAGGGAAAGGAATATGTGATGCTATTAAGAGTATCTGAACAAATGTGAAGCTCAGAATTCTATGGTTAACTGCCTTCTCTTTGGTCCACAAAATCCAGGAGACCTAGATAAGATCCTTTATAAAGGTATTGTATGTGCAGTAGTTTTCTCACTGATAGACTACTATTCATCTGTTGACACAATAGATAATTCAAGAGGTTACAATTTACACCATTGACACAGGTTTGCTATTGATGATAAGGTATATTTTCCTTTCCACTACACAGTATTTGATTTTCATGTGTAGTCACATGTTTGTCTAACCCTCCATCAAAAGGCAAATAACAGAAAACTGAAATTCTTTCAGAACACACATTTGACATGCTTCACAAAATCCATGAATGTATTTGTCTTCAGTGTTACTTGCATGCAAAGAACCCAACATGGAGAGTACACCACCTTTCTTCTACATGGAAAAGTAAGTGGAGTCCAGTACAAAGGCCACAGTGTAGCACCTGGGCACTATTGTTAAATGAATTACTCTTAGTGTCAACTCTAATTGATGACTAAAAAAAATGCAATGGATCACAGCATGGTAATGCAAGATAGAAATAATAGCAAACCTACCACCTCCATCCTCCCAAGTATAATTTTCCATGAAAACTATGTAAATGTTACCTTCTAGTTCTTTCACATAAACAACACATATATTTACCTCTTCAGTGTACCTGGAGAATGGTCAAACTGGGAAGCTAGCCTACTGAAAAGAAAAGTGCACTGCTGAATCTTTCTCTTTCGGTGGCAATTAACTCAACACTCCACAAATACATACTGAGCATCTAACATGTGCCAGGTATGCTATACACGAATTATAGCCAGTGGCCATTTAGAGAGTAGTAGAATCTGATTTTTCTTTTCATTTTCAAGTTCAGGTCTAATGAACATAAATCAGTAACTTAGGACATGGTATATTAAAGTTCTATCTATATCTGAAGCCACCACCACTGCACCTAAAAATGTAAAACATTTCCATCTTTAATAAACTTGCAAATAAGTCATTTTTTCCACATTTTATAAAAATTTACTTTCACTCCAGATAAAATCCTACCAAGGTTTGTTCTATTTCATGAGATTCAATCAAAAGGAAAAGAATTGTTCTACCCTGAATTTTTGGCTACATAAATTTCAACCACCAGTACTCTAAAAGGAAAAGTACAAAGTAATATTTCCGATTTTAAACCACTAAATAAAATGGGGTGGGGGGACTTAAAAGCTTTCAAAAAAAGGGAAAAAGCACCACTGAAATGGAGGGAATAAGATTATGAATAGTTTCCATAAGTAAAATGTAATCACACAATTTCCATTACAAGTAAGATTTATGCATTAACCAATAAATGAGAAAGCTATTCATAGTTTAGTACAATTCATTTTATTATATCCCATCAACTTATACCTGAATATCCAAAAGAAAAACACTGAACTGGGCTTTATAGAAATCACCATTATTTACTTTACATTTTACTAAGTTTTCATAGTACGCCAAATAACTTGCACAACGGGAGGCATTATCTTCTTAAGCACAGCCTAGTTTAAAATGACTCTCAAATTACAGATTTTCGTCAATATTGTTTGAAATGTTTAAAAACACACAAGACCTCAATATTACTCAATTTTGATAGTGTATTTTGTATTCAGTAGCAAAATCAAAATTGGTTGAAAGTATATTCCGGCATATTATTCTCAAAGGCACTGGCCAAGGCATCACATTAAATCCTTTCTAACTCAAAATTAGAAAATGCTGCTAATTTTTTAAATGTTAAGGTCCTAAAGGTATAGGAAGTAAACTTAAGACTGAAATAACAAAAATCAACAAAATGAGGGCATTAAACTACTTTTATTAGCAACCCTAACCAAATTAATAAACAATAGAAAATTAGTATTAAGTAGTCTTGTTATGTAAAGTTATGAAGCATATCTTAGTATCATGAAGCCTGTTTTCTATTTCTATAGGAGTTATGACCTATAATTTTATTTGTAGTTTTAAGAAATATATGCATTTATTATTATAGCCATAATGACTGATGACTAGTTCCAGTGGCAAAATCTCGGCAGGAAACAGATTTAGCAATTTAAATGTTTTATAAGTTTTTGTAATTGAGGAAACTTTTCATAATCTGACATTTGTTAAAACCACTTATTAGAAATTATGCAGCACAGTAGCTGTGGAAATATGAGCTAGCTTCACAATTATAAAGTCAGCCTATGTAGCCCTTTCCCATTGTATATAGTGGCATAAACCCCACGGCGGCCTATCAGCTAACTGGCAGGCAGGGGGCTGCTCTATTCAAAGTGAGAGATACAAGCTGCAGGGCAAAAACCTGGCAGCTCCCATCTGACCCCACAATCCCCTACTGGTGACAGCTCCAAGCTCCATGGCAAATTAGGCCTTCTCATATTACAATTGGAGAAGACAGATTCCATTAGCAGTATCTGAAATTGAGTGGAGAGCTGCACTGTTATCAGACTTGACTCATAAGCACTGCTATTAATCAGAGCTATGATAGCATTTATATATTTCAAGCTATCTGCTGCCGCTGTGATATTCTGCTACAAAGGGTTGATGGGACTTAGGAAAGTGAACAATAGAGCTTTCTGGGAAAAGCAGAGTAAATCAAGAAAGTCTATGACTTCCGCACATTCTGAAGGGATTGTGGTTTACATAAATTTTCTCCCAATTGGAGATTGAGCTCTTCCTCATCTTACACATGGGATTTAGTTGTCACTCAATGGTAACAGCTGTGAAAAGGTGAAGCGGCCCACCGCTCAGAATATTGCCTTGGCTTTTAAAGCAATTAACCCATGAACAGGAGGATACCTGGTGATATCAAAGGGATTAGGCCAGGCAGTGCATTATTAACATTTCCTTGAACTAATTCTAACTCTGACTAGCTGTCAGAAAAGACTCTACAGTCTTAAAAAAAGAGTTTTTGCCCTGCTTTTTTCCCTTCAAAATGAAGTGCTGCTATTTGAGCCTAATATGTCCCTCTACTTATAAGAAAATGCAAATGAACCAAACTCTTAATATGCTTAACTAGTCTTTTTTCATACAAGTATGAGAGAAATACATGATCAATTAACCATGCATCAAGACGGATATTCTCTGAATGGAAATTAAGGCTCCAGTACTTTTCACTCTTCTTCAACTGTAAAACTTGGTGACTATTTGTTAGCTCTGAAATTAGGCAGAGCTTCATATTATTCTCTATGGTAATAATCTAAAGTACTCTTTGAGTTGAAAAATCTAAACGTCCCTTAAGCAGGAAATTCTACATTCTCTAAGGTATGGCATTTTTCTGTTCTTTATTGAATGGAATCTTAGCTGAAATTATAAGAAACGCAGATACAGCGCTCAGAATCAAGTGTTCCTTTTCCAAAAGTTTAATCAAATTAACTTTTAGCGGAAGCACAATGTTTAGAAATATGTGACTTATAAAAAATTAAATACCCCATAAATAAAATACTGGCACAAAATAATCCTCCAGAAGATATTTAAATATTACTGAAGTCGGGTGCAGGTTCTTTGGAGAAAACAGGCATAGTTTCAATATACGTTTAATTGTTATTAATATTTATATATTCTAGGTAAACTGTTTGATATTAAGAGATCTGATTTCTTACTGAACGTTAGGGGTGTTAGAAAGTTTTTTAATGTAAGTTTCCTAAAAGTGCCTTTTAGAAAAAAATATTTGAAAAACTGCTTATTTAATGGTTAGTGACTCTGTCTTTCTTTAAAATAAGCATTGAATTTTATTACGAAAACTAAAACAAGTTTGCTTTCAATTCGTGTGGGTGCTCAACAAATATCGCTGAATGAACCCTTCTTCCGTTCCATCTGGCCTCTGAGAGTTTCAAAAGGACATGCCGACTCTCAAGCCTGTTGAGATTATATTCCCTGCCTGGTAACAACCAAAATAAATGATAAAGTATGCCCTCATCAGAGATCGAAATTTAAATCTTTCCTGAGGTAAAGAATTTTTATACAATGCTATCAACTCTATTCTCTTTTAATGATACCAGAACAAATGATATGTAAGCACGTTGATGTTTAATGGTAGTGATTTCAGCATTCTTTCCTTATTCAGTATATAGGACCTACTTTGATGTTTCTTAGAAAATAAGTTTGAAATTCAAGTGCAAGGCAATGCTAAGTGGTGTTCATATTAGTGATTTACATCATAACATTTTTAGTTTACATTAATGGGATTAGTGAATTTCAAATCTAACACTTTAAATATCATACTATCAAACTCAAAAATCATTTACTTTAATGGCCTTAAAAGAGAAAATCCCAGTTCCTGTAAAACACTAAGTGTATTACATAGTCTTAAATGCACAGATGTACACATTAGTAAAATGAATACTATTTCACATAAATTAAATATATTAAACTCCATTAACATAATGCATACTTAAAAATACCCCCAAAGGGGACAATATATAAATATAGAAACAACTGCCACAATCTTACTATTTTTAATTCAATAAACTGCAGTGATACTGATAGACTTCAATGTGCTGTTTCACTCATATGCTTTTCACATTAGGGCAAAGCAAATATAAATGAGTTCTTGCCAACCATAGAAAAGAATGATCAAAAAATGCAGTGTTAATGACATCTAACTGCTTTTAAAAGCAAGAGAAAGATGTAAGAAAAGCAAAAATTACATGGTAATTGGAAACAACAAATAAATCGTCTTTCAATCTAAGACATGTTTACTGAAAAAAAAAAGGGACCTTTTACATCATCACATTTAAACAGAAATTTGCTTTTGAAATACAATCTTTGTTTAAAAGGTACAGAAGGTCTTTATGTCCACCCCAAGAGCTAAATATAAAGAATGCTATGTGAACAATTACCTGAAAAAAACCCAAACCTGTTAAAAGAATTAATTTACTGCACACCAGTCAGCATTAATCCCACATGTACAGTAATGTTTTCTTAAGGACAGAGGAAAGGAAGAATAAAACGGTTTCCTGGATCAAAACCCTTCAATATTCAACAACAAAACAGAATGATGATTTGGTGCGTAAATGAATGAAGTAGTAAAATGTGTCCTCAACAAATTGATAAAGGAGTCAACCTGGAAAGGAATACATTCACTGTATGCTGGGACTGGAAAAAAGCCGTCACTGTAATGGCTGTACAAAAACTGTGTCCTGCTGTTGGGTTTATATTCACAGAAGAAAGGTTTTAAAGGTTAAGTTCAGGTCACACAACAAATGAAATTGTAACAAGCCAGCTGACATTGTATAATGTCTTCTTCCACTCAATCAATAGGCTACTGTTAGTCCTATTACCATAGAGATGGCTTGCTCTTTCCTGAAGGGTGTCTATTGTTTGACAAAACAGATTTGCCACTTGAACTAGGTTGTCCCCAAAGGACATGTACCTTGTCAATTATTTGTATTCAAAATAATGAAGTATTTTCATATTAAAATGTATGTAAGAGATAATAGTTAAGATTCCTTTTCTGAAAGAAAGTAACTTTTCCAAAGTATTATATTACTAAAACAACCCAAATATCCAGTTTAGTCATATTAAGATTTTTTTATTTAAAACACGTATCAGCAAGTATATAAATTTATCATTACGACTGCATATTAAAAGAAAAGGGTTATAGGTTAGTGTGCCACTCTAAAACCCATTATAGTCAAGAATAATAAATAATAAAAGCTATTTTAAAATATGGAAAACTCAAAGGGAAACTATTGTCCAAAGGTATTTGAGTTCCGTAAAAATAAAGATTTTTGTGTATGATTTTTACAGTGGTTTTCATGTGGAATGGCATCAAAATTAATATTCTGAAAAACATGGAAAAGTGATAGAAAACAAATCCTTTTATTTGCATAAAAGCTATTTATATCTACACAGCATTTAAATATATGTATATCTTTATAGAAATGATCTTCTAAAATATAGATGAGCTATCTAAATACAAGTATTTCCTTTAAAAGTCTTTGTCTTAAATGTCCTGTGAAAATTAATAACTCACACATTCAATACAGAACAGGTAATTTTAAATTTCAACCTAAATATTTAAAAATAAAAAAGTTTTCCTATCAAAACAAAAGTAATGACAGATTCTTAATTATAAAAGACACTGAAGAAACAATTCTTACAAAGATTATTCTAATTTAGAAAAAGAAAATATTCATAACATCCATAACCCAAATCAATCCAAACAGAGATGTCACTTGAACATTTCGTGCTTAAAAATTTGGCTATCACTGAAAACCTGTAAGACTAAAGTAGAAACAAATTAAATAATATAGGTAATAATTTAGTCAACAACCATCAATTTATAACATCTGAATCTGAAAGCTTTCTACAAATGGATTGAAAAGTATAGAGTCATAATTATGTTAACTTTTACCTTATTGTAAATAATTAAAAGAGAATTTAGAAAAGAATTTAGTTTAAGGGCAATATTATGACTAATACAAATAAAAACACTGGTCTCCAAAATGACGTATGATATTAAATTCAAATTACACTATATTTACATACAAAAGTTATTTGTTTTATAATCAAACCTGCAATAGTTTTTGAAAGAAGTGTTTTAATTTTTGGTTTTCACTTTGCAGGATGTATAATTTGTATTTTTCACTCTAATCCTTTTAGGCATAGGTTAGACTGAGTTCAGAATAAAGGAAACAGATATAGCAAGGACAAATGAGTTTATCAATATCCTAAACTAATGACCCATTTTTTAAAAGCAGGGCAGTCTTCAAAAGTAAGAAAGACTTCCATCAGTGAAATCAATGGGGTCTAATTTGCCTATTTTCCCTACAGCTATAATGGAAGAAAGTGAAACCTTATTAAAACCACATCCCAAATTGATTTCCTTAGTTAATAGCCTCATTTCAAAAAGTATATAACATGTGCATATTTAAATACAATATAATTAGGTATTAGCCCTGAACCTGACAGGCAACTGCTCATCAACAATATTGTGTGTAATTAAAGAATATTTACCATTTACCCAAAGATGAACTTCATATTGTTGAATTAAACTGGTCCATCTGCATCTTCATAAAATGACAAACCTTATTAGTTCTGCCTAACCAGAGAATTGTGATAATGAACTGGTGACACCTTCACTCCACTGTATGAAGCAGAACCAATTATGTAATTATTTAAGGGGTCGAATGCATATTAAATTACTGTAAATTAAGAAAGTGAAATCACCTGAGTGATATTGGAAAACCACTCAAACAACAGAAATCATTTTTAATGTATACATTTAGGCTGTAAGAAAACTACATCTTCAGTTAGTCAAAATGGATTTTAACTAATCAACTACTTTACCTGAAAACGGTGAAAAAAAGTAATGATGCAGCTACTGCTCCAAATAAGCCACACAGAAGATTGACTCGGTAAGCAATGGAACCAAAAGGAAACAGTGTAATCGCCAATTTAGCCACCAGCGTGAACAAAGGATAGCCAGGAGGATGAGCAACCTATGGAAAAATTCGCAACAGTTAGGAGGTTTTCATCTATTAGTAAACGACGGGTCACAGCGGCTTTAATTGAAAAGTAGTCCTTTCCTCAGGCAAGTATAAAGATTAAGAGCCAATGATGAACTGTTTGAATAGTGGTTTTATATTGTAACCCTTTTGTGCAATACAAATAAATATTTTCTTTAGTGGATTTGGCAGCAGCACCTATCACATGCTGTGTCACCTAGAGAAAGGGTGACATATTTCATTGTCAATTCTTAAGCAGTTTGTTCTCTGGGTTCACAGTACATTAGGGTCCTTTAAAAGGCTATTGAAAAAAAGCAGGTTCTGAAATATCATACTGGTTAGAAAGTTGAAAGACCACACTGCTATCGGATTACCACCGCGCTGACAGTCCTAAGGTCTTGCCTAAAGGGATCATGCACCATAATAAAGTTTATTAAATAATAAACTTATTAAAACTGTTAACCCGATTTATTTTATTCTCCACAGCTTATACAAAATTTGGGGTGATAATAAGCCAGCTACTGTATATATAGTAAAGGCTTTGCTTTATAATTTAAATTAATTGGATTTAAAACTTAAAGTAAATTGTCACATACTGTACTTATAAGTTACTAAAAACTGGGGTTTAAAAATAAATTAATCTACTTTATTCCATGCTTAATTAAACTTTCTTAATTCCTAAAACTGTTAATGAGAGCATTGATTAAACAATAAAACTAATACTTACTCCAAGCTCATGCGCGGCTGTGATCAGTTCCCCTGTGAAAAAATAATGTAAAACCAATAATTACTATTAGAAAATGACACTCCTCCAAAGTTTTCAAAATCCAAATGCTTGCATTGGGGTTTTGCATTAATTTGACTGGATAAAATGGTAAATCTGCAAAGATTTAACAGCATGAATAGTCTCAGAATATTTTCTACCGTAGGTCTTACTGAACAAACTCTCTTTGGTAGCTTTTAATAACTGGTCAGTAAAAATATAGGTGAATTCTATTTTTACAAAAATGCTTATTTTTCCTCCTGAAAGTTGTATACCCTTGCAAATATTTTTGAAAACTCTTACAGAGCATTAGTGTAATATGCTGTATCTCAACAATTTAGTACAAAACTGTCTACAAAGATGTAGCCTTATGAAATGTACAATGTGCAGACATTTGAGTTTGGCCACTCCCAAAAGTGTACCATACTGACCTACACCTGACATTTGAACACCTTCTCTACATTAATTAGGTTGGATACCTTTAGTCAATTTCCAAGTGTGTATCTGCTCCAGGTTATTTTGGTAAGCTCCAACTACCATGATATATTTTTTTCAAACCACTAAGTCTTTATACTATTTACATAGTCCTTTATATTCCTAAAATTATCATGCACTAATTCAATGCCTGTTTTGTTAACATTTTAAATGTCCAGAACACTGGGGCAATTTTTGACTCATCCCTCTTCACTGTAGTACAGTACAATTTAAGAAATTGATCAATATTAATTGATGATTTATGAGCATTATTATCTATGGGGAAATGTATTAATGTCCATTTGCTACCCCTAAATGAATGTCAGACCTTTACCCTCTCTTGGGTAAATGGGACTACAGTAATGGCCTTGGTCAATCCTCCACTTCAATTCATCTTCATACTGAAATCACTTATTAATGCCGCCCCATATTCACTCCCCTAACCCCTCCCCCACAAAAGGCTAGATCATATCTCTCGTCTGAAATTTCTCAATGGCTGCTCTCTGCTTACTCAGTGAAGTTCAGATTCCTCAGTATGACATGCAAGCCCTTTATGACTTCAAGCTCCCTTTACAAGAGGTATAGCCATGAAACCCACACTCACCACAGTCAAACCTGATTACCCACTATTCCTCTAAAATGGTCCTCTTTTGTACCTCTTATCACTTATTTTCTCACCTAGTATTCTCTCTGAAATCCTTCAAGGCCTAGTTCAATCTCCACCTTCTCAATGACACGTTTCCGTACATAGACCCTCTCCCCATCCAATTCCCCCATCAGAATTGATCTCTTCTTCCTTCATAGAACCTGCTTGAACCTCTCTAATTAGCACTTAATATTGCCTTATATTCTGGCAAGTGGCTTTTTCTTTTCCACTAAGTTATTTAAAAATATTATCCTATCCGTTTCAGGATCCTGTCAAGACATCACCATCTCTCCCTCCTCTGGCCACACATAGACTCTAATTCAAGCTCCGAACACAGAAGTTGACAGAAAGCAAGCTGACATATCACACTGTCATCCTTGCTACTCAGACACCCCACTAAGGTGAATGGCTGCTTGCATCATGGAAAACCCAAAAAGGCACCCAAGACAGATGCTGCTCACTTGAGTCAATTACTTAAGGGTATCTCTTAAATTTTCTGGAGATAGTCAAGGAAACCTTGGAAACCAAAAGTACTTTTTGTATCTTACATATTTTTTAAAGAAATCGTTTATGGTCTAAAAATATTTAGAATGACTGTTCCCTTTGTAATTACTGTCACATATAGTTTTACTCTAGAATGAGATAGGCTTTATGTCTTCAGTCCAAAACTGTTTTAATGTTCCTTGTTTGTAAATTTCTGTAGGTGTGATGAAGTACAATGAAGTTCAAAATTTCAAGGTCACTAGTCATTCTCCTCCATTTAAAATGAGTCCAGAATTACATTTAACATTAACAAAAATAGCCCGTTTTCTCTAACTTATTTTTACCATCAAAAAGTAGGTATGTCATTACTCTTTGCTGGTGTTCTGTTAAGAATAAATCTGGAATGTGACAAACTTCCATCAACTCTTATCAAATATTAAACTAAAATCTATACATAGAAAATGTTACTACCATTCAGAGCCTATAACTGCATCTTTGATATAAAGCTAAACGGAAATATTACCCTTAAAATTGAATATAATAAAGAGGGCAAGTGAATAGTAAAAAATAAAAACAACAAAGAATCTCCTGGGTTCTTGTTTCCTCCCAACCTTTCACACCAGGATTTCCTGAAATTTAAGTCCTACTACCATCTGCAATCAGCACTGTCTGGGTGCTTTATAAAAATGAAGATTTCTTGACTTTGGCCCCAACCCACCACCTACACTAAGACCCTCTGGCATGCGGGCCGAAGTTTCCCAAGCAAATCTGAAATATATTCGAGTTTGAGAACCACACCTTTTTTTGCCCGGCACACAAATGGATGGCAAGCTCAGAGTTGTTAGCAGATGCTTAACATTAAAAAAAAAAAAAAAGGTTCCTTTATATTATACTTTTTACAGTAATTATATTGTCATATATCAAGTCTGTTAAAGACACTATCCTAATGTGCATTTATCTGCCTCAAGAATAACAAATTAAAGTGAAGGCTAGATTCCCACCCTCTCCTCCTAAGGACTATGAGCATTGCTGCCCATAAATCAAGTATGTGTACCACGTGGTGAAAAACACTGGCAAGGTCACACAGTGTGATGGATTTACGGAGAGCAGTTTAAGACTTATCAGTTAGAAGAACACATGCTTTATATTGGTTTTGAAATGGGTGCTGTTTATTGATAGACAATATATTTCATAAGCACAAACAATGAAGAACAGTCCATTTAACATACACAAAATTATCAAATATGATTATACAAATTTTACTGGGAATACTTGGAAGAGTTTATTTATCATTCCCGAAAATGAACCAAAACATTACAAGCAACCACTCTAACTAAACAAATTACAGCACCCCAAAAGTTTGATAACTCAGAGTAAATAGATAAGTTTATACTTTTGGAAGAAATTAAAACAGCATTAATAAAACTTCCTGCCAAGATGGAGGTGTAGGTAGATACACTTAATCTTCTTGAACAAC
The DNA here is from genome assembly GCA_004026545.1 of Mormoops blainvillei. Classification (NCBI taxonomy): domain Eukaryota; kingdom Metazoa; phylum Chordata; class Mammalia; order Chiroptera; family Mormoopidae; genus Mormoops; species Mormoops blainvillei. The sequence continues at coordinate 126,761 of PVJD01002628.1, read as the reverse complement.
CAAAAGAAGGACAACAGCAAATTTAAAAACAAAAAATAACCAGAACTGCCAGAAAATCGAACTGTATGGAAGTCAGACAACCAGGGAGTTAAAGAAGAAACACACATCCAGACCGGCAGGAGGGGCGGAGACGGGCAGCCAAGAGAGAGAAGGCGTGCGCAAAGCTGAAGCTGGCGGACCAGGTGGTCCCACATTTGCATGCAGACAAACCGGGAGGAGCAACTGGGGTGCAAGACAGACTGCGCAGCCCAGGGTTCCCGTGTGGGAAAGGAAAGCCTCAAAACCTCTACTGGTAAAAACCTGTGAGGCTTGCAGTGGTGGGAGAAACTCCCAGCCTCATAGGAGAGTTCATTTGAGAGACCCACAGGGTTCAAGAACACACACAAATCCACCCACCTGTGAATTAGCACCAGAAGGACTCCATTTGCTTGTGGGTAGCAGGGGAAATGGCTGAACCCCAGCCAAGAGCCAAGCAAGCAGCATTGTTCCCTTTTGGACCCTTCCCCTACAGACAGTACCACAAGGCAGTGATGTGAGTTGCCCTGCCCTGGCGAATACCTAAGGCTCTACCCTTCACAATGTAACAGGCCCATGAGATTAAAAAAAAGTATGGCCCAAAAGAAAGAGCAGATCAAAGCTCCAAAAATAGAACTAAACAATGAAGAGACAGCCAACCTAACAGATGCAGAGTTCAAAACACTGGTAATCTGGATGCTCACAGAAATGGTTGACTGTAATTGCAAAATAGAGGAAAAAGTGAAGGCTATGTAAAGCAAAATAAAGAAAAATATACAGGGAACCAACTGTGAAGGGAAGGAAACCAGGACTCAAATCAATGATTTGGAGCAGACGGAAGAAATAAACATTCAACCAGAACAAAGAAATAAGAATTCAAAAAAATGAGAAGCTTAGGAACCTCTGGGACAACTCCAAACATTCCAACATCAAATCATAGGGGTGCCATAAGGAGAAGAGGAAGAGCAAGAAACTGAAAACTTATTTGAACAAATAATGAAGGAGAACTTCCCCGATCTGGTGAAGGAAATAGACTTCCAGGAAGTCCAGGAAGCTCAGAGAGTCCCAAAGAAGTTGAACCCAAGGAAGCACACAACAAGGCACATCATAATTACATTACTTGAGATTAAAGATAAGGAGAGAATCTTAAAAGCAGCAAGAGAAAAGGAAAAAAGAGACAGTTATCAACAAAGGAGCTCCCATAAGACTATCAGCTGATTTCTCAAAAGAAACCTTACAGGCAAGAAGGGGCTGCAAAGAAGTATTCAAAATCATGAAAGGCAAGGACCTACATCCAAGAGTACTCTCTACGGCAAAACTATCATTTAGAATGGAAGGGCAGATAAAGTGCTTCCCAGATAAAGTAAAGTTAAAGGAGTTCATCATCACCAAGCTCTTATATAAAATGTTTTAGGGACTTATCTAAGAAAAAGAAGATCAAAACTATGAACAGTAAAATGACAACAATCTCCCAATTATCAACAACTGAACCTAAAAACAAAACAAAAACAAAATAAGCAAACAACTAGAACAGAAACAGAATCACAGAAATGGAGATCACATGGAGGGTTATCAGTGGGGAGAGGGAGGGTGGAGAATGGGGGGAAAGGTACAGGGAATAGGGAGCATAAATGGTAGGAACAAAATAAACAGGGGGAGATTAAGAATAGCATATGAAAGGGAGAAGCTGAAGAACTTATATGTATGACCCATGGACATGAACTAAGGAGGGGAATGCTGGTGGGAGTGGGGGGTGCAGGGCGGAGGGAAATAAAGAGGAGGGAAAAAAGTGGGACAAGTGTAATAGCATAATCAATAAAATATATTTTTAAAAAACAGTATTAATAAAGACAAGGCAACAATCATTGATTTTAAACAAACTTTAAATATCATTACATATGCAATGATAGACTTAACAATTTTGTGAAACTCAGAGAGTAGAGGTTAAGAGTGTGTGTTTTAAGGTCAATTTTGGGGGGTTCTTTCCTTGACTGCTCCTACTTTCTAACAGGTGATTCTGGACACAGCTTAACTTTAGTTTTGTCATCTACAAAAAGAAGATTTTAATAGTGCCTACTTTATAGGGTGGCAGCTGGGAGGATTAAAATAACAATCCATGTAAAGCACTTAGAGCTGCTCTGGCACCTGTAAGTGCTCAGTAAGCGTTATTATTCAGCCCACCCCCACACTTCAGGATCAATCAGCCATGGTAACTCTCAGTGGCCTTCTTCTTGGAAAGGTACAGAAGTACCCAACCCCGGACTAATACTCTCCAGTGTCAATACGCTCACAACTATAAAACCTTGAAAACATGGTAACTCCATTCCCCACCATACTAATCAAACGATCCTCCTATGTGTTCAGCAGGACCTGAAAGAATAAAGGTAATGACATGAAAATGGAACTTCAAGGATCATCAGAAGTGGTAGGCAGCCTTGGCGATGACTCCTGATGATCCCCAACTCCTGGCATTCTCACTGTTTGAGTGCGGGCTGGAGTCACCAACTAACTTCCATGGCCGAAACAGAGGGCAGTGGTATATCACTTCCAAGGTTAGGTTACCAAATGGCCCAGGGGCCATCTCTTTCTCCCAACAGAAATTAGCTCACCCAGACCCACCTGGCCAAGAACTGGATTGAGCTTAGAAGTGAATCCTCCCCAAACTGACCCTGGAGAGGACTGGAGCCCCCGCCCACATCATGACAGTAAACTTGTCCTGAGAAAGAGCAACCGGCCAAAGGGAACCTGGATTCCTGATCTACCTAAAATATGAGATAACGAACGTTCTTTGTTTTAAGCCACCAAATTTGGGAGTATCCTGTCATGCAGTAAAAGATAACTAGTGCTCTCAGTTTTTTCAATCTATGGGTTCCCTATCTGAAGTTAGGACACCGGCGAAATTACTGGCCATTATTAGGCATTATTGGATGGTCACTCAGGTTGACAACAACAACAAAAAAAATAACCTGAGCCTTTTTTCTCATGCCAAATAAAAAACAATGTATGTGATTTAAATGTCCTGTGAGTCATGATTTTTTTTTAATAGAATTAGCTTGCTTTAAGTGGCAACCTGACTTCTACTATTTTAAGTATTCTCCCCCAAATATCCTGCAAGGCTGGTGCCTTCTCCATATTCATGAAAACGTCACCTCTTCAGAGGCCTTCCCTGACTAGCCATTCAGAAAAAGCCACTACACAAAAAAGCTGTGGGACATTTACACAATGGAATACTATGCAGCCATAAAAAATAAATAAAATTTTACCCTTTCCGATAGTATGGATGGACCTGGAGAACACTATGCTAAGTGGAATAAACCAGGCAGAGAAAGACAAATAACACAAGATTTCCTTTACATGTGGAATCTCATGAATAAAACAAACTAACAAAAAACACAGAAACAAGACTCAGGGAGAACAGACTGACAGCTGTCAGAGGGGAGGGTGGTTGCGGGGCTGGGTGAAAAAGGTGAGGGGATTAAACAAACAAACAAACAGACAGACAAACAAAACCTCATTGACACGGGCAGCAGTATGGTGATTACCAGAGGGAAAGGCGGTGGCGGGACGTAGAAGAGGGTAAAGGGGGTTGAAATGGTGATGGAAGGAGACTTGACTTGGGGTGCATTGCAGATGATGTATTATAGAATTGTACACCTGAAACCGATATAATTTTATTAACCAATATCACCCCAATAAACTCAATAAATAAAGGGAAAAAAGCCACTAGCCACTCCCTTCTCAATCACATTTCCCTCCGTCAACACTAATCGCCACTTAGTACGCAGCTTTTACTCGGTAATTTGTGTATTGTCTCTACCAGCACTAGAACAGTCTCCGCATCCTCGTCCACCAGTGCTGCTGGTTCCTTCTGTCTGGAACACAAGCATGCAGTAATACACGTGGACGCAGAGGGACTGGAAAGCAAAACTCAGGCCCAGAAAAATGATCACGGGAAGTGGAAAGGCCGGTAAGCCCCGTCTCAAAAGCCGGAGAACCTAAGGAAGTCAGAGCTGGCTCTGGAAGGCAGGACCCTGGACACAGGCGGGTGGGTACAGGGCGCGAGCCGACCAGGCCTGGTGATAAGAGTGTGGACCCGGAGAAAGGGGCAGGAGGGCCGACCCTGAGAGTACTTTACCCGAGTCTCCCCCCGGTACCGAGGGGGGCAGCGTGAGAGTGTACACGGCGGCCACAGCGGCGAACACGGCGACAGCGCCGCACAGGCCCCCGGAGCTCCGCGGCCCCACTCGGGCTGCCCGTCCCGGGGTCGGGACCCTGCCGTCGCTGTGGAGCCCCATGGACCCGTGAGGCTCAGGAAGGGGGACCCAGGAAGGAGGACCCGGTGAGCCCTAGAACTCCCCGCAGCACGAGCTCCCCCGGCAAAGCGTGAGGAGGGTGCAGTCCCTGCGGCGGTGTGACTTCCGGGTTGGTCCGCCGCAGGTCGGACCGCATCATTATCCACATGAGCAGGGGGGAAAGAAAATGCCAGACCTCGTAAGGGCCGGGCCCCGTGGAGTTTTCTCAAGTGATAAAGTTTATATAATTAAACTATGCTTTAATAAATCTTATAATGAGGATAACTTTTCTCATAAGAAAGTCCGCCTGGATACAGGGCTGCCGCCTCATGGCCATTCCCCCCTTTCTCACTAACTTGGTAGCGCCTGACAGAGACAGAAGCTAGGTCGAAAACCGCGAATGAGGAAAGGCTGCTCCCGCCCCTTATGGCGTGGGGTGGAACTACGCGCAAGGACCGAGATCAGGATCCCTGAGGCCACACTGTGTTAAAGCAAAGGGACGTGTGCGTACCGTGTGTGCAAATTAAGTAGATAGCTCCTTCGATCGCGTATGTTTACTACGAGTAACTATAAACCCGTCCGCTAATTATTAAATCGCTGAATAATTTGTAGGGTGATTAAAATAAGCCAATTGGGCTATTTTTTTTTCTTATAGAGAAACTTGAGTTTCTGCATTAATAGAAAAAAATTCAGGTCCTTATATGTAGTGCCCTACTTTAATGAAAAGGAGTATTTTGATGCGCTTTTGACCACCAGGTGGGAAATGAAACGGACCCTATACTTACCAGCTAGTAGCAAAAAAGAATCGGGACTATTGCAGGACCACATAGCACACTCAGATTTTTAGGCTTACATTTTACATACCCTTACTAAGATTTTTAAGCTTACATTTTATATTACTATAGCAATTATTCGGGAGTGGGTGGGGAGGAGGGCAACCTCTGTGAAATGCATCTCAAACTTGTTATAAGCGATCTGACAGGAACACAGTGTCTCAGCTGTAGAGTAACACACATTTACATTGATTGGCAGTCATTGTGCCGGCATACCTTAGTCTTTCTCAGGTATTCACATAATGCTTTCTCACCTATATTGTGCATTCCTGGAGGGCAGGAGCTGTGTGATAGGCTGCTTCTAAAGTGGCTCCAATGATTCCTGACTCCTGGTATTCACCCCTTTGTGTAACTCCTCCTGGATGTGGGTTGGACATAGTGACATCCTTCTATCAGTAGAATAAGGCAACAGTGGTGGCTGTCGCTTGGGACTGACTTTCATCGTACTTGCATGATCTCTTGTGGTCGCTACTGCTCTTGATCTCTCACTTGCTCACTCTGATGAAGCCATCTACCATGTTGTGAGCTGCTGTTTGGAGAGGTCCACATGGCAATGAACCAAGGGTCATCTTCAACCCGTGGCCAGGAAGGAACTAGGGTCCTAAGTCCACCAACCTGTGAGGAACTAAATCTGACCAACGCCATTTGAAGGAGATAGGGAATGGTTCCCTTCCCACATGAGCTTCCCACATGATGACAATTCCTTTCAAGACATTGATTGCAGCCTGTGAGAATCCCATAGATTGCTGTCCTACAGAAACTAGGAAATAATCAGTGCTGTTGTTTAGTCCACTAAATTTGGGGGTAATTTGTTATTTAGCAGTAGGTTACTAAGACAGGCTGCATCCTATTTCTTTTCTACAAAAATATGCCAATGAATCATACTGACTGAGCTAAGCATATGTTTATTTCTTTTTTTTCCCATCTCATCTTTTTCTAGCTCACGAGCTTTATAAAAAAATAAATGTTTATCAGGACAATTACTTTCAAAAAGGCATAATTCTTGGCCTATGTTTGGGAGGTAAATATCAGTACTGGAAGTATGAATTTGGGGATTGTTCATGTAAGGATGATATGAATAAATAAGTTCACAGAGGCTTGGTGTAGACAGAACAAAGTTGAGGCCAATTGTTACCCATATCTGCATTTAGGGAATGGTGGGAGAAAAGTGGAAGAGAGGGATGTGTCACAGAAGCTAAGGAAGAAATAATGTCAATGAAATATATGTGGTCAGGTTGTCACGGAAAGGTGAAGGACGATGAAGACAGATGACACATCCAGTTTTTATGGGGCTTGAGTTTATACCATTTGGAGAGTCATCTAAGCAAAAGAATATAAAGCTGCAGATGCAAAATGAGGTACAGGTATTCAAAGGAGCCTGTGCTAGCGATTGCCCGTGAAATTTAAGCTTCATTAGTTTCACAGTTAATTTTCTTTGAGGATGAAGAACGGGCAGTTCTCTGTGTCTAACTCTACCTTTCAGTGAGCATGCTGACTCTCAGCTCCTCTCTGGAGCTCTTCCTCCTCCAGCTTCAAGGACAGCATGTTCCTTCGGTTTCCTTATCCCTGGACTCTGGGATAAGGAACCCAACCTGGTTCTGCTTCTATCAGACCTCTGGTGTACCAGGGCTGAGTTGTAGACTTTTTATCTCTCTTTCTGCCTTCTTTCCTACAATTGTTTTACTGAAACTGTAAATAGCAACTACAGACTGATAAATCTCAAAACCACATACCACCAACCTCTTCTTTAAGCTACGACTCTTTTTAAAAACCCAACTTCCTTGTGATTTCTCCATTTCTATGTCTAAACAGCTTTTCAAACCTGGAAGACTGTCTATCTTATTTCCACTGTATATCTGTACCCCCTACCCCCCAAAAAAATGATACCTGGAACAAAATCATACTTAACAAATATTTATATAATGAATGAATAAAAGAACAATAACAGACCATTAATGTATCCATTAGAGATCACATTTAGCTGCTAGTAACAGAGACCCTGCTGCAGTGGTATAAACCTGCAAGTATTTATTCTCTCATGTAAAAGAGTCTGGAGGAAGTCAGCCCAACACTGTTTTGGCAACTCCTGGATGTCATTCAGGACAAAACTGAGGTCCTTATATCTTTCTGCACCATCCCACTCAACTTGAAATAGAACACATTTAAAAGAAGCTTTGGCAATGGTGGGAAGAAGAGATATAGTATGGGAATTCACAGATACTAAAGTATCAAATGAGATTTTTCTTTAATTCAAGGGAGAGTCCGGAGAGAGATAGTGATTAAATAAATATGTACAGGAGACTGGAGGGTATGTACCCAAGGAGGAAAGAAGAGAAAAGATGGAGGCAGAAACCCCTGAGAGTTAGAGAAGAGGGAATTTTAAGTGACACATATACAAGGAATATTTACCAATTATGTATGCTCTGCTTTATTCCACAGTGGGTTAGAAACAGCTACTGTAACACATAGTATAAAATGGGGAAATATGTATATCACTTAGCATTCACCAGAGACAGAAATAATAGGAGATATTCATTACAAGAAATTCTCTTGTGTCATTGTGGGGACTGACGAGGCAAGTCTGAAGTCCCCAGTCCAGGCCATCAGGAAGGGCAGGCTTAAGGAAGGGTTGCCAGCTTCTTTAGCCCCTAATCTGGGATTCGTGAGGCAAAAAAGAGCACCCAGAGAACTCACCATCATGTCACTCTTCAGGTTTCAAGACTTCAGTCTGCCTTCCTCTCTCCACCTTTCAGCTTTGTTTGTCTTACATGTAATGCCCAGGGTGATAAATTGTACTTAGCAGGAGTCACTCCCTCTTGTGTTATTCTTTCTTTTTTAAGTTTTTATTAATTTATTTTAGAGAGAGGGGAAGAAAGGGAGAGAAACATCAATGTGGGAGAGAAACATCAATGTGTGGGAGAAACATTGATTGGTTGTCTCTTACACGCGCCCTGACTAGGGACTGAACCTGCAATCCATGCATGTGCCCCTACCAGAATCGAACCAGTGACTTTTCACTTTGTAGGATGATGCCCAACCAACTGAGCTGCACTGATCAGAGCTCCTCGTATTATTCTTTCTGAGTATTCAGATCAGCTTCACAGACATTAACATACTGAAATTTGACTAAAAAGCTGTCTGTCATTTAGAAGTCATTATCCATTCCCCCAAGATCCCACTTGAAATAAAGTCATATGTGCATTAATTTTACTAATAATTTTGAAATTTTAGATTAGAAACTTTAGAGCAGAAATCACATACCTGCAATACTATCCAGTAAACCATCTACAATAGGGCAATACAAGAAGATACAAACATTCCTGTTAAGTGCCTTATAAAAGTAATGTTAAACACTCAAATGTACAAGTATCCAAAGGAATTTGAAATAAAACAAAGAAAAGCCATCTTCCCCTTCTAATTGTCAAAGATATTTAATAACCTAGCAAGTATTGGTGATAAAGGAATTTGGTATAGCACTTTAGAGGGCAATTTAGCTATGTGTATCAAAAATCTGGAACATATTTATGTAATTTGACCTACATTGTCAGTAAACATATGAAAATGTGGTCAACTTTATTAGTATCAGAGGAATGCAAATTAAAAGCACAGTGGGATACTCCACACCTACCAAGTTAGCAAAAATGAAAGTCTACATATAATGGTGGCAACTGTGTGGGACAATGGAAATGTTAGCAGGAGTGTAAATTGGCAAAACCACTTTGGAAAGACATTTTTGTAGTGAAGACAAAGATGCCCAGAGCCTGTAAACCAGCAATTCCACTCCAGGTTTGTACCTAGAGAAGGTAGAAGACGGATACAAAATGTTCATAGCAGTATTGTTCATAGCAATGCCAAAATTGAAACAGCTTCAGACACCCATCAACAGTGGAATAGAGAGTATGTCATTCCTGGTATAGCTACACAATGAAATACAACAAAGACAGTGAACAAACTACAGCTAGCTACCATGGAACAATGTGGGTGGCTCTCATACACACAAAAAGGTGATAGTCCTGGCTAGGTAACTCAGTTGGTTCAGTTGGTCGGAGTGTCATTCCATACACCCAAAGGTTGTGGGTTTGATTTCTGGTCAGGGCACATACATAGGTTGTGGGTTCGATTCCTGGTTGGGGCACATACAGGAGGCAGTGGATCGATGTTTCTTTCTCACATTGATGTTTCTCTCTCTTCCCCCCTTTCCTTTCTCTCTAAAACCAATAAAAACATATCCTTGAGTGAAGATTAAAAAAAAAAAAAGGAGCAAATCATGAAATAATACATATAGAATGACTCCAGTATTTAAAGTAGAAAGATAGTGAAACTAAACTATACTGTTTAAAGGTATACTCATAGAGTTTAAAGCTATAAAGAAAATCAGAACATTGTCATCACAGTTGTTGGGATAATTGTAGCTCCCTCTGGGGCTGAGTGGGTGACTGGGGAGGGGAAACTTGAGCTTTAGGGTGCTGTCAGTGTTTCTGTTCTGACTTGGGCTGTGGCTAAATGGGTACTTAAACTATTTATAAAAGTTTCATGCATTCTTCTGTCTATGTAATATCTTACAAAAGTATTTCACTAAAAATGTAGACAGGAGGGAAGGAAGATTATAGAGCAGTTGTTTCATATCTATTGGGCATTTTTGTAATGAATGCTAACCAGAATATTACCCTGACTTAGTATGAGGTAACTCATAAATTTTCCTGCATCATTTTAGTTCCACATAAAGGATTATGTGGAGGTGTTTTCTATCCAAGAAAAATAAGTTTCAGAATGAAAGTAAATTTTCTTTCAAAATCACTTCTGGCGATCCAATGTAATAGATTATTAAACCCTTTCCAATTTAGTTTTTGAACATAAATTTTGTGAATTATGCTTCAGATGTTCAGAACACAAACAAACTTTGTATCATGGCCTGGTGTCTGTCTGTAGTCTGCAAAGTTTTAAGAAGCTCATTTTAAGAAAAAGCTCTCAGATATCACATAAAAAGGAATGTTATGTAAAGGCAGAGAAGTAAACAATGAGAAGAGCTAAAATAACAACTATAAAAATCAGAAGTGGAGGTGAGGAATACAGCAATGAACTCAATGTCTTACATTGATAAAATAAGAGACTGTGATAGAGGCATATTATTTAGGGCAATAATTATAAGAACTAAACCCAAGGAAGATTAAAAGTGCCTTTGAGAGGGGAGACTAGGTGAGGGGAGAAGCAGGATGGGAAATATGCGTTCATCATGAGTTGTTCTGTACTTTTTTTTTGTTTTTGTTTATTGCTTTTTAGAGAGAGGGGGAGGGAGGGAGAATGAGGGGGAGGGAAACATTGATGTGTGAAAGAAACATCAATTGGTTGCCTCTCACACACCCCCCAACCAGGGGCCTGGCCCAAAACCCAGACATGTGTCCTGACCAGGAATTGACCCAATGACCTTTCAGCTTGTGGAACGACACCCAACCCACTGAGCCACACCAGTCAGGGCTGTTCTGTACTATTATATATTTTCCATGTGTCTTGTATTCCTTTGATAAAGAATAGGGAAATGCTTGTAAAGGAACAATTGAGAATGAAAAAGGCCCAAAATTTTGAGTTGCAGTTATAATGTATAGGAAGAGCCAGAAGCATAGAAGGAACAAGATAAATGTTTTTCCTAAATCAGTTGTCTCCTGTTTGGATTACATTTTTAAAATTCTCTCATTTAGCCATTCTGTTTTAGCTTGCAAATATAATTTTATCCATATAAAATTTTGGCCGTTCAAAGGTTGGTATGGCCTATGTTTTAGAGGTCACTCTGGCTGCAGAGTGAAGACAGGCAAATAAGAAGACGCAGAGGCAGGAAAGGTAGTTAGAGGAAATTGCAATAGCGGTTTATGTGGGAGCTGACTTTGGACCCAACCAGAGTAATGGTTATGGAGAGTAATGGTTATGGAGACTCTAATGGTTATGGAGATAGATGAAGAAAAATGGAATTAAGTGCATTATAATGTTTCTCTTTAAATACAGGTGCTTTTTTCAGGTAATACGTGGCAGGGATTGGGGGAGGGAACATGTTGATATCTCTAGGTATTGCCCGAAAAAGGAATCACTTCATTCATCCTGCCATTTCCTTCTGGGCTCATTTCCCCCCCTGAAATAGATCCTTTAGTAGTTTCTGAATCTTTGTATGTCTGAACCTATCTTTCCTTTCACCCATTTTCTGAATGATGATTTAAGCTGGGTAGAATTTTAGATTTATCATTTTCCCCCTCAGCACTTTTATGACTCTATTGTCTTTTCCTGGCATCTATTGTTGAGAAATTTGTTATCAATCAGATTGTCATTCTTTTAGCTATTTTGCCTTTTCTCTGTGGCAACCTTAAGGATTTTTTGTTTGTTTGTTTCATCTTCATTGTTTTTAAATTTTTTGTGATATATCTGGGCATAGATCTTTCTAACTTTATTCTGCTAGGCACTCATTTGTTCTTTTTAATGTGAAGATTTAGGTCTTTTAGTTTTGAAAAAATAGTAGCCATTATCTTTTCCAATATTGCTTCTCTATGATGTTATCTTTCCTTTTCTTCTGAAACTCTGTTTGGGTTTCTCTTTGTTTCTGCATCTATTGTATATTTTCTATTTATCTCTATGAGCCACATTTTGAGTTATTTCCTAGTTCTTTCCCCCAATTTACTAGTTATCTCTTCAGGTATAAAGAGGCTACAAGTTAGCCAATCTAATGAATTTTTAATGGTGTATTTAATCAACTATATTTTTCATGTCCATGATATCTAATTGCTTCTTATTCTTCACTGTCTTATTCTTACATAATAATTACAAGGTTTTTTCCCTCATAACTTCATTTTTCTTCCACAATTGCTATTTTCTTCTTAATATCTTGAGGCTTGCTCTATTTATTTATTTCCCGAGCTGTGTATTTTCCAGTTTGTTAGATCTGTTGATTCTTATTTCATGCCTTTGGGCCTTTATTGATCTTGAGGTTGTTCGCATGCTATTTTCTGCTGTTATATTTTCCCCATTATATTCTGAGACTATGTCATGATTGCTTCCGCCTTAACACTAAAGGATGCATAGCCTCAAATTAGGTCTTAACTTTATAGCCCCGCTTGAGGTTCTCACCATAACACTGTGTGGCAAGTCTCTAGTCTAATCTTGTTTTGTGACTCATCATTTGTCTCTGGAAGTTTGTTCATTTTCTTCTTCCTTTCCTTCCTTTTTAATATGGAAATTTTCAAGCATACGCAGAACTAGAGAGAACAGTACAATACAATAAAACATTAGAACTCATCACTCGGCTCTAACACTAACCCAATATATGGCTAATCTGGTTTCATCAATTCCCCTCCCCTACTTTTTGATTTACTGGATTATTTTAAAGAAAATCCCAGACATTATTTCATCCATAAATGTTTCAGTATGTGTCTCAGAGATGCAGTGTCTTTTTAAAAAACAGGTGCTAGCATGGTAATGAGTATATTGCCATTATAACACCTGATAATTAGTGACAATTTCTTTAAAACGTCAACTACTCTGGTAGCGTTAAACTTCTCTGGTTGACTCACAATTTTTTTTGTTGCAGGTTTGTTTGAATTAAGGTTCATTTAAGATCCAGACATTGCCTTTGGCTCACATGTCTCCTAAGTCTCCTTTAATCGATAACATTTCGCCTTTCAGAGTGTGGGGAATTCTACAGGACAAGAAAAGAAACTGAATGCTTTATTCTCTAGGATTTTCCAAATTCTGGCTTTTGTTACCCTGTTCATGTGATATTACTTAATATTTATGCACCAGTCAGTTATCTATTGCTTCAATGATGCTGTGCAACAAAACGCTACAAAACCTCAGTGGCTTATAACAATAGGGTTTATTAGTGCTCATGCATCTGGGGAAATTGTCATGGTGACTCTGCTGATCTTCACCAACATTGCTCACATGTCTGTAGATGGGCTAGCTGCTAGCTGGTCTAGGACGGCCCTGATTGGGAGGATGTAATTCTCCATGTATCTCCATCTTCCACCAGGCTAGCACAATCACGTCCTCCTCATGGTGATGGAAGAAGAACAGGGAGGCTGTACAGTGTTAAAGACACAGGGGTTTGGGAGGAAGGCTTTGCAAGAGGGAACTCTTCGGAGTGGCTGAGTCCTGGAGGAACTGGCTAATTAGATGAGATAGTAAGGTGGAGTCTTAGAGAACAATGCAGAGGACAGTGGCAATTGCACTATAAGATAAAGGAAGAGTCCCGATATAAAGCAAGAGCCCAGAATTGGACCCTAAATAAAAACCAAGTCAGAATCAGGATAAACACACAGATTTGCTTTGAATGAATATTTAAGGAACTCCTACTGTACGCCAGGCACTTCATCAAGGAAGTTAAATGAGTTATAGAGTGGTGGCTGGGTTGGAGACCTGCCTCCAACAATGAAATGTATTAATTCCTGTACATTGCTCAAAACACCGCCTGCTGCATAAATAAACACTCAAAAAATATTACACATGATCTCATTGTACATCCTTACCTCATCCTGTGAGCTAGAAAACATTTTTATTCCCATTTTACAGATGAGGAAAGGGAGCCCTGGAGAAGTGAGGTAACTTGACCAAGTCACACAGCCAGTGAGTGGTAGTGCAGGAGTTCAGACCTACGCATTTCATCCTCGGGCCCGCACGTTAACAACGATGGGTAGCTAACTCATCAGCACCCCTTGATTTTCCACTGAGTCCTTGAGCTAGTTTTGGAAGTACCCTAGTGTTAGGCTAGTTTTAGCCCCATAGCCTGAGTGTGTGGATGTGTGGGTGGGGGTGGGTAGGAGGAACTAGTTTCATCCTGAGAAGTGGCTTCACTTGTGGGGATTAGTGAGCTGTGGGGGCAGGAGCTGAAGCAGTCAGAACAGTATGGGCCCCCGGTTGGAGAGGAGACCTGAGGACATAGGAGAAGCAGAGGTGTGTCTCTAAGGCCACAGATGCAAAGGAGCATGTTGTGAAATCCCTCAGCAAGGAGCAGAAAGGTGATGCAAGAGACCGGGGGTGGATTTGAGAGAGCTTTCTTTAAGCAGGGTGAGAAAAGAGGCATATTAGAGAAAGACCAAGTGTGGCCATTTTCCAATGCAGTATTTCTTAAACGTGGCTGATCATCAGAAACATTTGGCAGAGCTGTATAAAGTTGCAGACTCCTGGGCCCATCCCTGGAGATTCTAATTAGTTATTCCAGGTAGATTCTGGATATCTGCACATGTTCAAAGCTTCCTGGGTGATTCTGTTGATTAGCTTGGTCTGGGCCCACTGATTTAAAGTTCGAGCCCTTCAAGCCCTTCATTTTACAGATAAGGAAGCAGACACCAGGGAGGCTAAGCATCTCACTGGAGCCACACAGCTGGTTGTGGCAGACCTGGAACTGGGCTGTAGTCCAATGCTCTTTTCACAGTATTCTATATTCCTGTCACTATATTTGATGGGTAAAATGCTTCGGGGGAAATACTCCCAAATTTACATGCTGGCATGAGATTATCAAATAGTCTTCATTGGTATAAACTGTGAATAACCATAATTATGCACAAGAAATTCTATGTAATAATCTCTTGGCATACAATCTCTTGGCATACAATGCCAAGTATGGATTCTATTTCCCAGGTGGGATATGCGTGGCTCAGAAGTAGGAACCATACACACACACACACACACACACACACACACACACACATATATATATATATACACATACACACACACATACCGGAATGCACACGTGTGAACAATGACAACATGACAAGTTCACTGTACTAGCCAGTGGGGGGCGCTGGATGCCATTGAGTGAGCATGTGTACTGTGTGGCCATCAATTTCAAAATGTCTGCATGAGTAGAGCAACAAATCTCCAAAAAGTTTTGCATTAAGTTTGAACATTCCTCCAGGAAAACCATTTGGATGATTCAGAAGGCTGCAGCTCTGGGCAACTGGTGACTGGCAGCTTGATCACGACAACACTCCCGCTCACGCATCGCCCCTGGTGCAGAGTTTTTTTGGTGAAACATCAGATCACTCAGATTACTCAGCCCCTCTACAGCTCAGATTTGGCACCCTAGGACTTCTGGGTTTTCCCAAAACTAAAATCATCTTTGAAAGGGAAGAGATTCAGACCATCGATGAGGTTCAGGAAAATATGATGGGGCAAAATCCAACAAAGGATTTCGCAGAGTGTTTTGAACAGTGGAAGAGACACTGGGAGAACTGTGTGAGGTCCCAAGGTGCCTACTTTGAAGGGGACTGAGGCATCACTGTCCTATGTGCAATGTTTCTTGTATCTTGTATCTTCTGCAATAAATGTCTCTATTTTTCATATTACATGGATGGATACATTCTGGGCCTCGTATATATAATTTTTATATCTCCAGCTTCTCCAAAAGTATACTTAATAAATGTCTGTTAAATAACTGCATTGATTTGAAAAAAGCCAACATATTATATAACACGTTTAGTGGTGAAAACTCAATAATGTGATAGGTGAACATTTATTTTTGTGTCAGTCTCAGATTTTTTTTCCTTTTCTAGTCTGTCAAGCAACTGTTGCTTTTAAATTACAGTTTGGTAAATAATATAAAGCCAAGGTGGAACAACACATTAGTTACTTTTTGAAGGCAGTTTTGATGAATGAGACTGAGTCAAGCACCTGCAGGTGACTGATCAGTAAGTGCACCTACAACTTCAAGAATTCTCTGCCTGAGTGAACAGCACTGACTTTCCCTTCTAGGGTAATAGAATGCCACGTGAAGCCTGATTCTTATATCGCCTCTGTTTAACAGAAAAGGAAACTGAGGCCCAGAATATTTGAGTAAACCTCCCTGATGACACAACTGACAAGCTGAGGAACTTGGGACCTGTGCGCTTTCTACAGGATCACACTGCTGCCCAAGTAAGAAGCAGACAGCACGTTTGCCTTTTTCTTTTTCTCAAAAAGCATCCGCGTCACACAGAGGTTGCAGGAACTTTAAGGGAGCAAGAGGAGAGTCAGGGTCGGCTTGGAGGCTTTGCCATCCCAAACCATCTTTATGGTGTTCTCAGAAGCCTGTGAGGTGCCACTAAACCCGGCGCTCTGGGGGCTCCTCATCCTGATAGAATCGCAGCATCAGAGGTAGGACAGGCGGTGCTCATCTGCCGCAGGAGGCGGAGAGTCCAGCAGGGGCTGGCTCTGCTGAGCTCCTAGAAGGAGAGCTGCAGGCGAGCCGTGGCTCACAGATGTCCGTGAGGATGGGGCTCTGCTTGGAAGCTGGAGGGGCCACCTATGGCACCACTTGGCTTAAAGCTATACTTATCTGGCAAAACACTGCTTTTATTTAGAGTCTGCTGTTGGGTGGGGGGTCTGTAAGGTGAATAAATCATAATGGAAAAAAATACAATTAAAAAAGTAAAATAGAGCCTGCTGTTTTGAGGTGGCCTCAAAAGGGGCTAGGTGATTTATTGTGCATATGGGCGGGGGGTGGGGGGTGTCTTGAAATCTCCCAAGCCACCTTTTCGTGACTCCTCTGTGCAAAGAAAACCTTCAACTGAAGAGCATTCACCATCACTGCCCAGCTGAAATGGGGGCTGGAATACTGTCTACTCAGAATCTAACTAATGTTCGTGGGCATAGAGCACTGAGTCCCACACACCTATTGCGCGTGTGTGGCAGTGGGCGGGGCGGGGGGGGTGCTTTGGGCTCACACAAGGGTAAAGAAGCCTAGTGCACTGGGCCACCCGAGATGGCCCTCGGGGCTGTGGGCGCTCTAGGGCTGATCTGCCTCAGGGTGGCCCCCAGAGCTGGACCTAAGCTGGACCTCCATACTGCCTCCAGCCAACTACGTACTCTGTGAAAGTGGTCTTGGGGTACCTTCTGGTCAGAAAGAGATCGTGGGCTCCAGAGGTTACGGCCCCCGAGCCCTAAACAGAGAGTTTCAAAGATCTAGGGAGACAAGTGGTTCCAGCTTCAAGGACCTTATTTCAGACTTTACTGGAGCCGCCATGACTCACGCCTGGAGAAGGAAGCTACATTCTGTCTGCAGCTGTGCAAAAGCCCAAGAGTAAAAGGATCCCGGATCATTGGGGAAATCAGGGGACTGAGGGGCCACAGTGCCTGGAGAGAGTCTCAGTGACCTGATTTCTCCTGGAGAAGAGTAATGTTCCAATAGAGGGCTGAGGGAGGAGGAGGTGCGGCTAATATGTGCTAGAATCACACGGACGAGCTCAGCCCTGTCCTCCAGCATGACCAGCCTCCAGTGCAGATGCAGGGACTGTGCTACCGTCACTACCTGCTCCATCACTACCCACGACATCCAAGACTGCGGGAGGGGCCTTCTGTCAGGGACTTGAGTGAGACAAGGGCAATAGATATTCAAAGGGCTCCTTTTTCCCAAGTCACCCTACCATATAGTCATGAACTAGGGCCATGGTGACACTAGTTTTATAAATACAGTAGGAGTTATTGCCTGAAAACATAGTTCATGAATGAAGGGGAAGTAGTATTTCTTAGCACCCGATTAGAGCTAAGTGGAGCTAATTCAACTATAAAAATGAAACTCATCCAAAATATTATGAAGTGTTAATATTGAAGGTAAAGCCATGAACAAAATCCAGTTGTACCAAGACACTTAACGGGACATGTAATTAGACAGATGCTTTTCTAGGTATTTCCTCCATCTAATTTGCCAACTATGTAAAGAAAATCTGAATCTTATGGCACTAGAGCACACTCTAGTGGCGGTGAAGCAAAGCAAAAGCTTCCACACTGCTAAATCTATCCACTGCCCGGGAGCACTAGATAACTCTTCCTTGTTTGGGCAAAACGTTAGGTGGGCTTGCCTCAAAACAGCAAAAGAAATTGATAGAATAGTATATGATGACCCCACGCCTTATAATTCTCTAAGAATAAGGCAAGTTCTGTGGTATTCAAATGCTCAATGCCAAGGGTAAACAAACAAAAATCATTAAAAAATCTCAATCTAAAATTTCAATCCAGTGAGATATTGGGAAAGCAGTTGGTTTTTCTTTACTTCTTAAATCTGAGCTACATTCAAACTTTCCCCTTGGAAATTCCATTTAAAGAAAGAAGAGGAAGCAGATAATAGATGTAATATCTAAAACAAACTCCCTTCAGCCATGACAGTGTTATTACAAACTTGAGTGAATACCATTATTGCAGATAAATAAAAACAATGGACCAGAACCTTTTTTTTTTTTTTTTGGCATAAAGAAATATCGTTCAATTTGTTGCAAGCTTTGGTGAAGATTTTTCTCTGGTCTATCAAGTGATGGTTAACATAAATAAGAAGTCTGTCTTCGGTTAAAAAAAAACAAAACACTTGCGAAAGCACACAAATGTGTTTAACCAAGTAACAATGTTGCCATCTTTTGTGTGTGTGTCTAAACTGAAGGAAACATAGTCACTTGGTTCGAAATGTAAACTATACTCTTTAAAATCAAACTAAAACAAACTGGAAGAAAAAAGAATTCAACACCACACATTAAAAAATAAAAAAAAACTTTTTTTAAAAGCCAGAAGCTTTGTGTTCTATTGTGTTTAGACTTAAAATATAGAACTATTTAGAAAGAATTAAAGAGATTATGTTTATTTGATTTCAAGTTATCTCAGCAAGAAACACATTTTTCATACCTCTTTGGAAGAACAGCAGGTCAAATGACGCATTTGTGAGTGACTGTTTGAAATATTTCAGCCACGCCGCAGGGTCCACCTGACCTGAGCACCATAGATTGAGGGAACAAAGGCTTGTGTTTTAAATGTTCCTTTAAGGGCCTTTCTGGGGAGTGGGGAAGACGCGGGAAGCTGTCACAGGCCTTCCTTTTTATTTTTATCCTATGACATTAATCAGTTTAATTATATTTCTAACCCATGACTTAGGCTCATAATTAATTTTCCCCAATGCAAACATTATAAAGCATAATTCTGCAACTTTACAAGAATAATAGTTTGTTTCAAAGTCACCCCACATCCTTCAACTCCAAAGAGTTTCCCAGTATTTGCAAATTTATTCCTCTGAGAAGGTTTGGTTTTTAAGTCTGCCCAATAACAAAGGTAGGGCTTTGTTTTTAATGCTAAAATAAGGAGCAGAACAGGTTTGTTAAACAGGAGATCTAGGATCTAAAAAGTGATTCACTTTATTACTGGACTAAATGAAAATCACACATTTATGTACGCTTAAATGAGGCCGTAGTTCCCTTATTAAATGAAACAATATCATACATGTCTGAAGATCATGCTCGAGAGGAATTCACTGAACATTTTTCAAGAGTAATTATTCCAAACAGCAGAACATAACCCTTGTTTAGGGTTTAACTTCATATAAGGACTTATGAGTCAAATGCCAAACCCTTTAAAACTACAAACCTTTGTTTGTGGCCTTATTAAAGAAATTCTCCTATCTCCATTTAAAGGGATAGATTGTCAAGGCCTAAAGAAAATGCCAGAACCTAAAGCGAAAATGGTCTGACCTCACGGCTACACCTGATACTTCCAATACTCATTTCCTCCAAGCTCCCCTTTCTGCACCTCCTTTGCCCCAGGCTTTCATAAGCTGGAGAGATAAAAATGAATTTCTCTTCCCAAATGCTAGGATTGCTGGTGCAGAACGTAACTAAATATCAGCAGCTGTGCCAGGGCACCTGGGGCCATATGAGAAAACTGACAAAAGACTTAGTTATGAACAAGGCCTGGGTTCTCCGCTCATCTTGCTTTCCTGTGCTTTAAGAGTGGCAGGGAGAATTGCAACTATGCTCTAGGAGGGAGGGAGGAAGGGAGAGAGAGAAAGACAGACAGGCAGGCGGGCAGAGAAATTGTGTGTGGGGGAGAAATTCTTAGGAAAGGGGATAAAGCAGATGTTCCCAGAGCCACAAAATAAGACAGCAGTAATGCCAATAATACTGTTCATGACCACTGCGTCCAAACTTTCCTGCATAAACGTATCACGCAGGATCACGTAAGATGCAGATTCTGCATCGGCAAGTGGAGTGTAGCATCAGTATAAGAACAAGAAAGATGAAGTACTAACAGCAACAGGGGCAAACCCTTTTGGGAGGTAATGGCAACACAGCTGTGAGGAAGAAGACCTACCACGTTCAAGGACAATTAAGCGATATTGGCAGAAAAGGTGTCAAGAGAGCCTTTCCGGTCTGCCATGAAGAGTGTTTGGGGGACCATCTCTGGTCTCTCTCTACCTGTCTGTTCAGTGTGTGAAATGATGGGGTTGTCCTCCCAGAGAAGCAGCTTAGAGCAGTAAAGGATTGGGTTTGGGGGCAAGCCGACTGGACAGACTCTGTGACCTTGATTTACCTTTAAGTCTTACCATAGTTTACTCACTTCTCGACACGGAATGAGCACACCTACCTGCAAGTTGACTTCAAGGATTTGAAAGGATTCCTATAAAGCACTCAGCACAGTGCCTGGGGATAGTAGTTGCTCACGAAATATTGGGTTTAAAATATTAGGTACAATCAACTCTCCTTCTGGGCTTACTCTAACCCAGGTGTTTTTAACTTTGGCAGCCACTCATTAGAATCACCTGAGGGAGACTTTAAACATCCTAATTCCCCCTTCCCAGGCCACAGCCTAGATCAATTAAATGATAATCTGAGGAGGTGAGGAGGTCATTTTTAAAGCCCCCAGTCGGTTCCAAGTTCAGCCTCCATTTGAAACCACTGGTCTAAGTGAAGGAGCATTACTTTCTTGGGGCCTAGTAATAGGCGCCAGCTAAGTAGCCTCCCCCAGGGGTGGTGGGGAAGGAAGGAGGGTGAGAGGCTCCCCACCCCCACACCTCTACCCCGCCCCCCCCACCAAGGCTTGTCTTCCCTTTTTTCACCCCTGCTGGGACAGCAGTCTGCCAGCTCTCAGCGCTAATCAGTTTCTTCCTAGGTACTGATCTGCCTCAGGGGACATCAGCACAAGCACCACCCCTCCAGATATTTGAGCTTGGACTACTTTGTTTACTTGAGATGCATGGTTATTTACCTTCTCCTTAACTGATGGTCCGTTTTATTGTCGCCCGCATTTTCTGTTGTTTCACCAACAGTAAAATCAAATGGTGTCACATGAATAAAATAGCCACCGGAAACGCTCACCCTGATATTTAGCTCCTTGAGAGTGAAGTTTCCTGTGGAAGCGGTGGGGCGGGGGCGGGTGCCTCACATGTGTGCTTGAGCAAATGTAGTCAGCTGCTATCCCGGTTCTGTCACATCATGCCTGTTAGGTCAAACTACCTCAAAGGACTGTGACTAGTAAATAAATAACACGGTAAAGTCCATTAGCTTAGTGCTTACGGCCCTAAGTCTCACTAAATTTTTACTTATCTTCCTCTGCCCCAGGCATAAGCCCCCACTTTGGACTTCAGCAGCATTCTGCCCTTTATTCCTGAAATGTTGCTAGCGAGTCAGGTTCCCAGGCTGGACTTCCCCTCTTCCCTCCTCCAGCTGCATTGGATCATTAGACATAGCTGAGTCTCTGCAGGGAGTACAACTTGGGCCCAATCTGGCACACGGCCGGAGCAGGGACTCTGCCGGTACTGGTTGGCACATAGTCACCCAACCCCTCTTCTGCTACCAACTGATGAACAATTGCTGTGCACCTATTAGGTCATTTGGGAGCTGATGGATTCCAGACCCAGTCCTGCCCTCAGGACGTTCTTTTTGAGAAGATACAGGATATGGACTCCAAGAGGAAAGGTTCATTTGATATGAACTCCAAGAAGAAATATATCTGCTGGGATGGACTCCCCATGGTCAACTGAGGGCCCAAATTTTATGAATAACAGAAGTAGCGTGGTCATTTGCTGAGGGGCTTCTCACGGTACTCTGCATACTGGGAAAAACCTTCCCAGTATAAATTCGCCTGGCGTCAGGATCTACGCCAGGCTTGTTTATACCAGCTGAGTTAACCACTGCAGGAAAGCCCTGATTTTGCTTTTCAACCAGTGGACTGAAACCTGACTTATCCAATCAGAGCTGCACAATTATATTATTTGCATGAAAACCAACCAATCAGAACATTTCTATAATGGCCAATCAGGACACACTTATTGCTGGCCAATCAGAACTGCATGATCCCGACCAATTAAAACTGCACAAATTGGAAAACCTAATTTGCATAGAATTGGACCAATTGGGAACCTGGGCGGGGACTTCCGCTATAAAAGACCCCTTCCCGTGGTTTCCAGAGTGCGTTTGCAGTTTCTTCAGAGGGGTGTGGGTGTGTTTTACGGACTTAATTTGACATCTCAGTTTCTCTCCTGTCTATTCACGTGAAGAAACTCTCTCTCTCTCTCCTCTTTTCTCCAGTGCGTTTTGGCACAAAGTTTCACATAAGTAGGGCTTAGTAAGAGTACTTTTAATGACTATAGGAAGTCATGGAAGAAACAGATACTGGGAAGCTTGGTCTGAGCTGGTGGGAAAGACTCTCAGTGACGTGAATTTAAGCAAATGTTTGAACCTAGAGTCCTCCTGTACACGGGAATTTGTGGTCATGAGAGTGATCAGCCCGAGGCGTAGGACAATGACTGCGCTGTCTGGAGAGAGTCTGAAAACAAAGTCAACTGAAAGCAATCTGATTTTTTATCACCAGCAATTGTAGATAAGAAAACAATATCCTAGTAGTAGTCCTTTCTTGCCTTCATAATTCTTGCATAACGCTGTCAGCTGGGTGCTTTATATTTACTCTCAAAGTCTTTGTCTCAAGCGTTTGACCTCCTCCTCCTATCAAATAAGACTTGCATTTTTAATTTCCCACTTGCTATCATTCGAAGAGTCAGGTACTTTGGGGGTTCTTTCTGGAAATTATAGTGTTTAGTAAAGGTCAGTTCTAATTTAGGATGAAAATGGGGCATCAGAAATGGGGATTATGGACATAATTGGGGAACGGGCAGTGGGTCCAGAATCCTAGAACTCTGCCTTCACTCTTTCCTTTTATGACTCTTCTATAAACCTGTGTCCCACCTGAAATGAGTCTTCCCATGGCTTCATGGATAGCTGAAACTGGACCACAAGAGGGAGAGGGTAGGGGCCTTGTCTTTGTACTGCTCGTTGCTGTACCCAAAGCCCTGAGGTTAGTGCAGGGCCAGAAGAGGTGCTCAATAAATATTTGTTGGGTCAGGGAAAAAGAAAGAGTTCACGTGCTTCTAATAGAGGTGAGATGCAAGGCTTTATTCAGCTGATGCTAATCTGGACCTAAAGACCTGGAAACTCTCCAAGACGAGGCAGTGTTGGGGTCTTGTAGGTTGAAAAGAGAGGGATATGTGATCTTGGGGTCTGCACCAGGTTGTAGTTTTCTTTATCTCTGACTGCTGCAAAATTTGCATTGCAACAAACAGTTGGAGCTGGGTTTTCATTACTCTTGCTGGAGATCATTGGCGTAATCTCATTCCAGAGACTGGCCAGAACAGTTTTTTCAAGAGCTGTTTTTGTAAGCTTGGGGGTTTTGTTAATCGAGGTTCATGGGAGGGGGGAGGTGGCAAAAAAAAGAGGGAAGAGAAAACAAAGAGAAAAAAACTGAAAGGGGTTAAGGATTGAAACAAGAAAAATAAGGTCTGTTTATAATCTTTTAATAGTCAAATGAATGAACAGGCAAATTGCCCTTTCTCCCCCTCAGCTATGTATCTCCACTTGTGAAATTACTAGAAATATTTGTCATGTTAATTTTGTTCGGATACACACATATATCCAAAGCAGCAACTGCTGAATGTCCCCCTAAGAGCTCTGATCTTACACAGGAGATTTGTTACTGGTTTAGTTTCCAAAGCCTCTGTTTTAGCAGTCGTGGTGAATTAAAGTCAGATTCACCAGGGATAACCTTTCTTAAGTGGCGAGATCAAGACTTCGGGTTCCCACTGAACGTTTCAAACATACAGCAAAGAGAAATCAGCTGAGTTCTACCAAGTTTTAAATCCAGTAAACTTTTGTGCTTGTACGTAACTCTGATCTCTTCTGGGGACATAGCCTGTGCCCCTAATCTTGGAAATGTGTGCTTCGCTCATAACACACCTGAGAAAGAAGGAATAGATAGATCGGGGGAGACTCTCACCGCCCCTGGGAAAAGCACCCCAGAGGTATTGCTGCTGCCAATACCAGCATTGCCACCTTAGGTATGAAAGGTCCTTTATGTAATTTCAAAGGTATTTGGTTTATAATTACCACTGTGCTTGAATTTGGGATTGAAGAGGGAAAGAACGCAAAATGCTATTTCACTTCTTAGGAGGACCCCAAACCAAACCATTCTTTCTTTTTTTGAAAATACTTGTTGAACTGAATGAATGTTCGCCACCTGCAAATCTCCCATTTGGTGGTGTCAGAACGGTTGGCTCACAAGAGCCAATTGTGAGCATCTGTTTACCACTTCACATTCAATGATGTTGGGCTGGCAGCTTAGTATTAGTGAAAGGTGAGAGTACTTATAAAAAGTGCAAAATCAGGCTCCCCCAGTCAAAGAGCTGGTTTCCACCAGCTCACCGCTGCCCCATCCATCTTCCGTGAACCAGCTTACTACTCATTTCCTCAAAGCTTCAACTGACTGACTATTCCAGACCAATAATGATTTCCTGGCTGTCACAAGCTGAGAGTACTTACATGATCTACTCCATGTATTTGATGCTTATGACATGTTACGGCTTAGCTTGTTGACTCTGTATTATTTTTACATGCCACCATTTAACCTTTAAGGGTGCTGCGTGTGAATTGTGAGCTTCATGAGAAGAAGAACAATGTACCACACATCTATGTACCATGTGCGGTTTATCAGAATGAAAATCAATGGCTGGAGCCAAAATAATGTGTTAAAGAAATGTGTCACTGAGTAATAGGTGCTGAGAAAATGTAGGCAGTTGGAAGGAAAGTAAATTACATTTTGAAATATGTAAAATTGTATTTTTAGAAAATAAATTAACTACATATAGCTGTATGTAATGCCTCTTCCAAATTGTTGCTAATTGAGCTGGTTTACGGTTTTTGGAGACTTTGACATGCCTTTCATGCTGGTTCAGTTGTGAAATCAGCGTTGATGCCTGTCTGCTCCTGCCAGATGTCCTTCAGCACTGTAGTCAGGCCTTCAAAGGCAGGGGAGCAAACTGTCACAAGGTACCCTCTTTTTAATCTGCTGTCTCACTAAGCAGTTATTAAATGGCCATTATTCTTTCCTCTGCTACTAACTGAAAAAGTGATGTAAGAAATAACGTGTTTCCTACCCAACTTCTCACAATCATGATTTCCACTAAAAGCATTTGAGATCAGGATATGTCTTAATACCAAGCAGTAAAGCTCCATGCATAATGTACCAGTAATGGATACACATGTCTATAAATATTTGTTTTAATACTAATGTCAGATTATTTAGAGCCTAATCCATTCTGTTGATTGGAACTAGTATAAGCGGAAGTATAAAGATTTCTATCCCTACATTAACACATTTTATGGGTTGCAAAGCCACTTTTTCTCTGCTGAAACATAAGGTCATGAACTAATAAAATCCTCACTTTCTGAGGGGTTCATTTGACTTGAAAAAACAGTTTTAGAAAAGATTAATCTGCAAATCACGCTTGGAGAAGTACTGGGTAAATTAGATATCAAAATATATGAAATGTTGCTCTCAAGCCAATGTGTTTCTCAAAACATTAAATGGAGTAGAAGTGGTTAAGAAGCACTCTGCTCAAAGCTGTTTATAAAAATGTGGCGTCGCAGATTAAAATGAAGTGACTTGAGGCAGTCTCCTAAGGAACAAACAAAAGACTAAGAGAAAAGATTTCTTCATATCCTTTCCCCTGAAATGGCTAAAATTTCTGTCTTAATGGCCATTAATAGTTGTAATACTATGATTTGCTGTTACTGAGTTCATTGTTTGCTTCACTTTTCCCTCTGTCACGTGAATGTTCTCTGTGCATCTGTTTTTGTATCAGTAAGTGACAATTCTGTGGATTAAAAAAAGCAGGACAACCACATACTCCACTCTCTGTTTCTAAAAAAACAAGAGGGTCCCCTGTACTTTGTGCTCAGTTACTGACAACCTCCTGCCTGATACTAAAGAAAATTTTCTCTCTTTCCTCCTAATTTCCAGGTTTGTAGTGTATTCTACTAATTTCTCGTTTCTCTAGGACGGTCCATTTACTGTTTTCTCTGGGGCACAGTGAGATAAAAGTGCTGGAAACAAGGTCTGAGCCAGGTCATGTGACCCTGTTTCACCCACTGGTCCTTTTTACCTGCTGCTCTGCTCAGGCTCCTGGAAGTGATGCGGGACTCAAGGCCTGGGGCCGGCAGATGGTGTCCGTCTCCCAAGAAAACCTGGGATCACCTGGCTCTCTGCCTGGGCTGTTTGCTTGGAGTCGTATCGGGATGAATACCCTCCAGGGGTGGACAAAAGTAGGTCTGCAGTTCATCTGGAAAAGTGCAGGTCGTGTCTATAAAAACACATGACTAAACTCTGCTTTGTGTACTCACAACTGTAAACCTACTTTTGCTTACCCCTGCATTGCAAACTTTCCCCATCCTCAGCAAGAAAAGGCTAGCGTAGGGGCATCCCCAGAACTGAAACAAGTTGCAAGTGCCTAAGAAATTATTCGCCCAGCAGGAACTTAGTAAACACTGGGTTTTAGTTTTCAAGAGAACAGAAACTCTTTGAAATTTTAAAGTATTCTTTTCTCCAGTGAAACACTGGAGATAAAGAGACATCCTTGATTGGTCCAGGTAACTTTGTATTGCTTCTCTTGAATTGTTACGTGGCACAAGTGTTTTCTTTCTGCCCACAGGATGCCGTTTAGCAGCCCTTTTCTTTCCCATTCCCAGGGCATTTTCTTTCCTCGGCTCTGATTGGACCATCTGTATCCACTCCCACCACATTCAAAACCATCCTCCACGTAGCCACTTGAAGGGTCTTTTCAAACAGACCTTGTATTACATTATTCTACTTTTTAAAACTCTTTAACGTGTAAGTCCTGGCTCCTTAAAGTGGCCATCAAGGGTCTGGTCCCTTGAGAAAGTAAAAAGCATCCCAGGCAGGTAGCCTGTGGTGTTACCACTGAACATTAACTGTGTTCACAGAACAGTGATCAGACAGCTTCTCTCTACAACCGCATCTGGAACAAACAGATGAGGATACTCTAAATTTTTTTTAGAATGACTAAATATGCCTATTCCCCAGCTAACATGGAAGACTTTACTATTGACAGTGCTAGCCCTGCTTTAATCCTCCCTTCTCCCAGATATAATTATTAAATATCCAATTACTGAGTCACTCCTGTTCTTGATGGCACTCAATCCAGAAGGGCCCTGCACTTTCTTAAACCCTCCTTAGAAAGACCCAGCAAAAGCCCCAATCCTGTAATGAGCCCCTCACAACTCCCTTTTACTCAGCTGTTCCATGAACTTTCTGCTCTTCATTCCCTTGCTAAATTTACTTTTTTTTTTTGCCTAGAAGTAGGTTAATAATTTTGATCCACTGGCCTTAACATATCTCTCCCCTCCACATGCCATTGCCTTGGCTTTTTTCAAACAACTCACATGTCAATTCGTGTGAACAATTCCAAGAACCTACGCACTTTCTTGGGTCAAGTTCCCATTGTCTTGAGTTAACTCTGAGCTACAGCCTGTGGTGTAGAAGCTCAATATTGAAATCTGCAAACATTGAAATCAGAAGACCAGGTTCAAGTTCTGGCTTTGTAAATGTATAACCTTGAGAAACTTATTACCCCACATCAGGGATGAACTAGCAAATGTCATACTCCTGACTAATTCTATTTTCATCACTACACATTGACACTTAAAGGACTCCAAAACCAACTGCACACTTATGTTGTTCTAAGCTCCAGGACTGTACATATCTTTTTCTTATTTGGAGCTTATTAAGACAATGTCCAATATTATTGAATAAACTATGTTCATTTCCTTTGCCTCTTTGCTTCTCTGGTTTGTAAATAGGGACTTATCAACTTGCTTTATTCTAGAGCATGGTTGTGAAACACCTGTGAAGAATTGGCTCTTAAGGGACAGAAGCAACACCGGGGCGGAGAAAAGGTGCAGGTCTCAGTCCTCAGACTCTGTCCTGACCACTTGAACCAGCTAGAACCTGAAAATTTGTGATAACACCCTCTCAGAGTTAATGGGATGGATGTATAGACTCTCTAAATCAGTGGTTCACGAGCTGTGATGGACATTAGAATCACCTAAGGAACTTTAAAAACATATGCTTGGGTCCCACCCCCTCCAAATTCTGGAGTGGGCCTAGCCATTGGAAAATTTTTTAAAGTTCGGTAGTTGATTCTAATAGGGAAGAACATCACTGATCTAGTTCTTAGCAGGAAAGGACTTTAAAAACAAATTACTATCTAGTACTGCAGAATGGATAATAGAACAACCATGAACATCTGTCTAATAAGTGATAACTGATAAATGATCAGATTTTATGAAGACCAAGCACCCCTTTACAGGGGCAGGATTCCTCCAAACTAAACAAAAATAAGTGATGGAAAGATTCACAATAAAATTAAGGCTATAGAAATTTAAAACATGAACACATTTGGAAAATGTATACTGTTGTACAGATCAGGGAGTTTGGGAACAAAATGGGGCCAGAAGCTAATCATATGGAAATATTCTATTTGCACATTTCTCCAGAAGGCAAAGTAGAGATTGCAACAAATATATCCACACAAGTGACAAGAATATTAAGTTTTCTATCATTCCCTAGTATACTACCTTTCTCAGCATGTTTTCTGTCTTAGTTCTTGTGAAGGTGAGAATAATATCAAACTCATTAATTGTCTACATTTTAGATACGATAAGACTTGAGCGGATGGTGTTAATTAAACTACAAAACAACTCCTCTTGCTGTGGTGTGCATTCCAAGTTAGAGCAATTAATTCACTCACTTAAACTGATCAAGATTTAATTACCATCACTCTGTGCAAATTACTCCATAATTAAAGTAATTTGGTTCATCCACTTGCTGACTGTGTCATTGAACAGCCATTCACAAAACCAAAAGAAGTGATAATTAACTTAAAGGATAGCTCAGGGCAATTTTACACAGACAAGTTCACTGTTAGTTATTCCTAAAATACCTAGAATGAGGTAAGGTTGGGGAGAGAAAATCCTGGGAGAATTCTTAAACAAAAATGATAAAAATAAACAAGACTTTAGGGTTTTTTTCCTCCCCCAAATAAGGTCCCCAGCAATCAAAATGATTGTAGTAGCTATCATTATAACCTAACCATAGATTAGTGTCATGGGAAAAGCAAATAGAACTTGAAAAAAATTAAGCACTTAAATACTGGTTAAGGCTAAAAACATTGCCAGGGATTATTGCCTACATGGGAGTGGTGGGGGTGGTACGAAATATCCTGGTAGAAAAGGAACACTCAGGATATTGAGGGAGAAATCCAAACGGTGTTTAGAATTGCAAAACCTCAGTTTGCAAGAAGCTTTAGGACAGACGGACACACACACACATGCTATGGAGATGAACAGTTGTCTCTACATACCTGTGGAATCGCTGCTTTATAGAGTAGTTCGTTGATTAGTTCTCCAACCACAGAAAATGGAGAGGTTAGCCTAAGAATTTGAGACAGCATTACTGGGAAGTGCTAGAACAGAGATAGGAGATGCGATTTGCCCAAGATCATAGGTCTAGAGAGTGGATCTATGGGGTCCCAACCTGGGGTTGGGACTCTCCTCAGAAGGCCCACTCAGAGGCAAATTACACTGAACTGAAGAGAACTGAATTAAATTGTATTTCAGGGAAATGTCCAGGTGGAACTTAAATTGGCCTCGCCACTAAAGGACCACATGAATCAAAACACATAGGTAGTGGTGGCTCTGCTAGGATCTAGGAATATTGGGGAGTTTCTGAGAGCCCTACTTCTAAGGGAAATATTCCAGGAGGCAATAGCCTTCAGTTACACTCTGAGGAAAATGGCTTTTGAAGGGCAGTCCTTCGCATCTGTCTACTGGGTCTGATTGTTCGGGCAGCTTTCCTGAGCCCCTATGCTCGGAGTCAGGAGAAGGTAAGGGGTGCCACATCCTCCCACTCTTTCCTCAATGTTTTTTTGATACCACTTTGAAATTTTCACCTTTAACCATATTTCACGTGAAGCCTATGAAAAATTCCAAGAGCGAGGCCTCCTTTCAGGTGCCGTGGGTGATTCTCACGGAGCGGGGAGCAGCCCAGACCCGAGCGCTTTGGGGGGTCCTGCACATGTCTTCACCCTTAAACTGGTAAGGAAATTAGTTGGACTAAACAGCTCCTTTCAAATACTGAGAATCAGGGCGCGAGGAGACTTGCCCAAGATTACAAGTCTAGCTGGTAGCAGACACGGGGCTGGAATTTCTGTCTGCCTAAGTCATGCCATTTTCACTGGGCAATGACTAATGCAAACTGTGGCACCGAGACTCTCTATCAATCAAAACATGGTGTGTCACCGCATTCGTGACATTTTCATGTATGCATAGAAAATTTAGCTTAATGCATTGCTCGGCCTTCTCTCTGAGAAAGTCCTTCTGAAATCCTTTTTCTTTACTGATCCCATTTGAGAACACGAGAATGGGATGTTAAAGTGTCACTCAAAGGGTTAGACACAGGCCCTCAGGAGGCTCTTTACTCACAGATTAGGACGTCATCAATCTTCTGAATATAATGAAAAAGATTACAGTAAGGGTCTAAGGACACATTGGATTAAATAGAACATTGACATTAATTTCATGTTTTTCTTTTTACTTTTTAAAGGTAGTTTCTAGTAAATTTAAAACCATGTATGTAGCTTGCATTATATGACTATTGGACAGTACTTCTGTAGAACGTTGGCAAAAGGCTTTAATAAAATGAAAAGGGGTAGAAATTTTAAATGAGGAAATAGTAGAAATCCATGAGGGGAATGATATGGTCACCTGAGTATGTGTATGTACATTTTAGGAAAAAGTGTGTAAGTTATTAAAGGTATAGGTATACAGAATATCTTCCTGTTAAATGCCCACTAAGAACATATAGATTGAATATATCTCATTAATGCAGTAAGTAGTTATTGAGTACCAGGCATTGTGCTTGACACTGGTTTTCAAAAGTTTTACCTTTCTCCTTACATCTCATTGGCCAGAATTGGGCTACTAATCCCCAGAGGATAACAGGATCGCCGTAAATCTGGGGGAAGAATCTACCGTTCTTGAAATCAAGAAACCTCTGCATATTACCTGAACAAAATCTTGTTTGTGTGTCAGTTTTTTAGGAAGTATTTTTATTTTTTTTCAAATCTAGGTTTTTTTTTTAAAGTAGAGAATAAAGGTATTATGGCCTCAATGTGTGCCACAGTGTCCACATTGTCCACATTTTAAAATGAGAAGGTTCACAGCAGTCAATATTACAGATTTCTTAAATTAATAACTAAAAAATCATTAAAAAACAATCATTTGTGTTCATTCACATTTGATCATCATCCCCCCCCCAAAAAATTCAACCACAGACATGAAGTTAGTTTTGCTGACATAGGGCTTCAACAACATTTCATTTAGACTTAGGTTAGGAAAAAAAAGTGGTTTCAAATTAAAAGACACAGAGAAGATGATGGCTCTTTTTCTTCTTTATTTTTAATGCCGAGGATAAACTAGGTAAACCTTAGCACTGACTTTTTTTTGTGGGAAAGTGGAAGGAAAGGTGGTGAGACTCAGAGCTTTTACAGAACAGATTTCCGTGGATGCAGCACACTCATGCGCATGGTTACATATGCAGGGATGTGTAAACAACCACCCCAATGTCGCACCTTTCTCTGGTGATGGACTCAGTCTTGTAGCCACTTTCAGCATGGACAGAAGTTCAAATTCATGTCATTAAGCCCTTGCTCATGGTGTAGTAACCCACCTTGTTAAGGCTGCTAAGAGAGGATTCTGCTGAATTAATGCAATAAGCTTTCTTACACAAGAATGAGGCATGTTTAGTAATAGGTGGCTGTGGACATTATTCATACTAACCTTGCACATTTAATACCATTAATTTGTCAAAACTAATAATATTAATTCATTCAAAAATGAGATTAAACCGGGCACCCCTTGTAGCCTTAATCCATGACTGATGGCTCTGTGACATGGACAGCACAGCGCCTCCAGCAGAGCAAGCGGCGCACGTGTGGCAGACTGCAATGAGAAACCATCTAGTTCTCCTGTCTTCAGTTAAAGCATCTTTTAAAAAAAAAATTGCTTGTCTCTCTGCACTCCTTGAATGTTATATTTTAGCCGCTGAACCTACGATTTATATTTAACACCACCAGGGCAAAGCCACACAATTATTTTTCTAAACAGAATTTAATGGAAATCAGCAGGTAAGAAGAGTCCAACCAGGCTTACAAAATGATGGTCGCTGCAGTTGACTTTATTTCTGACCATGTAAATCAGGCATCATTAAATGCAGCCAACCAGAAATGGTGCGACATGGTGTCACTCTGAATTACGAAGGACACCCACTTGTTTTCTCTTATTTCCCTCTCTTGCTTCTTTGTAATATATTAACACACCATACCTACTTTTCCCTGGTCTTTTCT
The DNA here is from genome assembly GCA_004026545.1 of Mormoops blainvillei. NCBI lineage: Eukaryota > Metazoa > Chordata > Mammalia > Chiroptera > Mormoopidae > Mormoops > Mormoops blainvillei. Next base: position 94,104 of record PVJD01002628.1, on the reverse strand, counting down.
CTACTTTTATTTATTTACTGAGCGCCTACTATGAGTGGGGATCTTGACTAGAGCTGGGCATATGAAGGTTAGCAGGAAATGGCAGTCTTTCCCGTGGAGAGCTTTGCCTGTTGAGAGCCATTGTGGTGTGTGGAAAAGAGCAAACAGCTGTACTGGAGTCTGGCAGCTCCAGCTGCTAGTTCTCGTTGGAATTAGAATAACCAGCTGTGTGACCTAGGCCAAATTACTTAGCCCCTCTGAGCTTCTATTTCCTCCTCTGTATCATGGAGATAACTACCTAAATGCTTATTTTCATGACAATGTTATAAACTAAAAAAAAAATACGTAAGACAATTGTTACAATGCCTAGCAAATGGTTGTTTTAAAAATGATAGCCAACGTTGTGTGAAGATGAAGTCCTTTCGGTTTTTTTCTTGTCTGGGAAGCTCTTTATCTGCCCTTTGTTTCTAAATAACTTTGCCGGGTAGAGCCATCTTGGCTGTAGGCCCCTACTTTTCATGACACTGAATATTTCTTGCCAGTCCCTTCTAACCTGCAAAGTTTCTTTTGAGGAATGAGCTGACAGTCTTATGGGAACTCCTATGTTGGTGACTCCCTGCTTTTCTCCTGCTGCTTTTAAGATTCTCTATCTTTAACCTTTGGCACTTTTGTTATGATGTGTCTTCGTGTGGTCCTCTTTTGAATCCATCTTGCTTGGGACTCTGTGCTTCCTGAACTTGCATGTCTATTTCCTTCACCAGGTTAGGGAAGTTTTCTTCCATCATTTTTTCAAGTAGATTTCCAATCACCAAACCATCATTATATGAAATGTTAAAGAGACTTATTTAAGAAAAAGAACTTCAAAACTATGAACAATAAAATGGCAATAAATACTTCTCTATCAACAATTGGATCTAAAAAACAAACTAAGCAAACAAGAACTGAGATAGAATTATGGATACAGAGAGCATTTTAATGATTGCCTGATGGGAGCTGGGTGTGGGAGAATGAGTGAAGAGGTGAGGGGATTAAGTTCAAATTGGTAGTTACAGAATAGCCACTGGGATGTAAAAGTACAATAGAGGAAATGAACTTATATGTATGACCCATGCACATGAACAATGGTGTGAGGATGGCCTGAGGGAGTGGGGGGTACTGGGTGGAGGTGGCAAAGGGAGAAAAATTGAGACAACTGTAACAACATAATAGCTATCATTTAAAAAAATTATATTTTAACATTGCGTTTATATAAGGTACCCAGCAAAGCACATGTGAAGTAGACACTTAATAAATATTCCCCCCTTCTTCTTTGTTATTTAAATTGATAATATTCTGGGAACTGGCCTTAGGGCGAGCTGAAGTAGAGTAGTATTATGGGAAATAATCTGAAATGAAAATAAATGAGAAAAGGTAGCTGAAGTTTTAAAAAGATTGGGTTCTCATTGTTAAGGTCCTCGCTTATCAGGCTAAAAGTTCTGGATGTTGCGCAGTAGTGATGGGGACCAATTGGAAGTGTTTAAGACAAAGTCATAAATGAGCTCTGTAGTTTGGACCACCTGGGCAGCAGAGTGGAGGATGAAGGGAAGCTAGGGGGTCTGGAGACAGGGAGACCCACAGGAACGTGAACCCTTAGACATGAACTCCTGTAGACACGCTGAAAACCAAGGTGAGAGCTTGCACAAATGCACATGAAGAAGAAAGGATACATATTCAAAAAATATTTTGGAAGTAGTAATGTGGGGGAAGGGAAGGCAACCCACTGATTAGTGTATGTAGACTGTGGATCAAGAAGATGGCTCAAGGAAAGCTCAGTTTCTAGACCAGAGAGGAAAACCAAGTTTCCTCTCGAATGCTGAGAGGATTCCGAGTGGACAGCTTGCTTAGTGAGCTCACTGCAGACACAGGAACAGCAGTGGCAGCACGTTTGCCGTATTTGTCATCCTTTCCAGACTAAATGAGTGGTTTCACCAGTAATAGGCCTTTACTTGGAAGTGAATTCATGTTATTGTCTAATAATGACTTTATTGGTCACCTTCAGCATGAATGCTGAAGATCAGAAGACACTGGGTAACACAGAACCAACACATAACCTGCTAAGAGCGGAGCTGAAAGGTCAGCACCGTGGGGTATATGGCCAAACTTAGAAAATACACTACAGACGAAGGCACAGCTAGTACAGCCAAACTTCTTCAGACAGTGTAAAGGTCAGAAAGCTTAGAGATGAGTCCAAATTCTTCCAGGTAGTTTCTTGAAAAATTGACTATAAGACTCACAAAGTACAGGCTCATGCTATTTCGCTCATCTCTTCACCTCATGGGTATGAGACAGAGAGTGTTGCCCTAGGTTTCTGGGGAGAGCTGAACACGCACAGTGGCCAGAACTGGGACAGACCACAGTTCATTAGTCCCGAACACGCACAACCTGGGGTGGGGAAGACTGCGCGCCATGCAGAGCCATGGAGACGTTACACGTGGGAGCAGAGAGAAGCAGCAGGGGCTGCGGGAGGCTGACTTCGTAGTAACAAGTGAGTGAAATGACTTCTGTTTTCCAGAGGAAGGTGTGCCCGGGTGTGTTCGATAATTCCACAGGCTTGCAGGGAGGTGAAACTCATCGGGTTGAGGACCAGGTGGGAGCAGCTCTTCTGACTGCTAAGGAACTATCTGTGTGGGGGGTCTTCCCCCCGGGTGGGTGGGTGGGTCGGGCGTACCTAGCAAGAGCAGGGGAGCTCAGAGTTAGGATTTGAGGGCCACTATGAACCTCCAAGATACAAACACAGCACATGACATTTTAGGCCTTACAACACAGCTATCTAATATGTTAGCCACTGGTCACGTGTGGCTATTGAACACCTGAAATGTGGCTAGTCTGCACTGAGATGTGCTGTAAGTATAAAGTATATACCAGGTTTTAAGGATTTAATACACAAAATAGAAGGTAAAAATATCAATTTTTGTTGCATGTTGGAATGATAGTATTTTGGATATATTTTTGGGTTAAGTATAATATACTTAAAATTTTACCTACATCTTTACCTTTTTCTCTTAATGTGACTACTAAAAACTTAGTTATATATCTGGTTCACATTTGTCATTCACACTGTGCTTTTGTTGGACTGCACTGACATAGACTTTCTTCTAGAAAATTGAGCAACTGAATATACCTGGGAATTGTTGCCTGAAATCTTTGTAGTATGGAGAACCCTTACTTAATTGACCAGGGATTCATTTGGGCTCTTCTAGTGATCACCAGATCTCAACCTTCATTGACTAGCATTCTAAATTTGCTTAGCTAAAGTTCAGAAAGAGTTTCACTGTTATGTTGTTGAGCCGAATTATGGCAAAACCATGAAAGGACAGTATTGCCAGAGTTTTGCTGCTGTAAGGTGTGTTGCCAGGGTTGCTCTAAACCGTCACACAGGGTATATTTTTAAGCCCCTACTATTGATTGTGCTGGACCAAGATATTGACAAACTTCAGCTAAAATGATATGATAAGTAAAAAGATGCAACAACTGATCATGTCCACAAATTTGAAGCTGGGAGACCAGACATCTCAGATTAAATAAATCAGAATTAAGACAATTTCATATACACAGGGGGGAAAAATGAAGTGCTATCTTTGGAGGCAAGAGCCAAGAGTGTCCAAAAAATGTTTGTTTTGTTCTTAATTTAAATGTTCTATTAGATGCTAATTTTGCAGTTTGCTGCTAAGGAATGAAATGTAGCCAAGGATTTGGTTTCACTATAAACAAAGCAACAGCTTGCTGTCCAAGTATCAGAAAGAGGTAGTACGCATTAGCAATAAGCCAGGAAAATCTTCTAAAGTAAGAACAGAGGCACACAGTGTTCGGAAATTGACTATTTGCAGACCATCCTACTCAAGGTAACGGTCCTTATGTAGCTGAGCTCTGTTAGCTGGTTTCAGCCCAATATGGCCTCAGCACTTTGCCCGTTTGACTGTCCCCATCTCTGAGAAAGCTTGGCTCTGCTCTTTAAGTTTTCCCAAAGACAAAGAAATACTCATTTCAATCTTATTAATAAATAATAACTTCCAAGTACTACTGTGAGTCAGGCATTGGGCTAGGAATTATATGTATGCTAACTAGGTTTAGAGCAAATCTTCAGGGTTGTGAAGTTTAGATCCCTGTTTTGCAGATGAGGAAAATGAAGCTCAGAGACTTTGCTTCATCCTTGAGAAGTGACTTTGGATATAAATAATAGAATAGCTGACAACTGATCGCTTAAGCCAGTTGGAGTTTATTTGGCTCGCGCAACAAGACGTCATGGGGAAGCAGTCTTGGGGTACTGTATGGGCTCAAAGATCCCAGGGACCCAGTCTTTTTGTTTTTTCGTTCTGCCATTCAGAGTGTGTTGGCTTTTTCTTGGATTCCTCATTGCCACGTGGCTGCTAGACTTCTAGCAGAAGAAGAAAGGACAGAGGCAAAAAACCCTGCCAGGAAGGCTGCCCTTATTAATTAAAAGTTTCCCAGGATCATATCCAAGATCTCATTGGCCAGAATATGTTTCATGGCTACCCCTATCTACAGGGAATACCAGGAAATAGTATTTCTTATCTGAACAACAACAACAAAAACAAAGCAGGAGTCCTTTGGCAAGAATAAGGGGAAAACGATTAGGCAAGCAACTGCAATGTCTATCACTCTGGGATTGGACTCCAGGGTCATCACCCTGGAACATTTCAAAATCTATGCTCATGTCTTAAATGCTTTGCAGCTTCCTAAGGACACTCTTATTTATCATATTCCCAGTGGCTTGCACGTGGTAGGCACCAAGTTTGTTGGCTTAAGGCACCAAGTTGAAATCCCCCCAAAGAGAGCACTATTGGTATTCCCCTATGTAAGTGCCTTTCTTATAATTCCCTGTTGTTGATCGTGAATGCAGCACAATTGGCTGCTGTTCAGTTGAACAACATTAAAATAGTCTCTGCTTAGGGAAATTAAAAAAAAAAAAAAAGACAGGATACCAAGACTTGCGACTTTGCTAAATGATATTCTTAGAAGGTTTGGAAACGATCTACATGAAAAGATTTTCCCTACAGCAAGATATAGAAAACAATTTCAAAAGTACTCTTGTCTCTTCCCCTATCTAAGCCTTTGCTAATATGTTTTTAGCCCCAAAGACCGGCCTCAAAGTCATTGCATTTAAGTAGCAAGTTATTAGGACTTAAGTTTCATTTTCTGCTGAAATAATGCTTTTTTTCTTTAGGAGACATGGAATACTAGTAGTTGAAATGAGGAATATTTTTTCAGAGTTGATGAGATAGACCCTCCTTGCTGAGCCTGGAAGGAAAGGGTGAAGCATCATAAATGACTTTCTTCTAGGATAGTGATGAGTCCGTAACAGAGAAACCCTATGCATTAGACACAGTTTCTGAGGCAGTCCCATTTTTAAATACTTTGTCCCTTGGAAAATCAAATGTTTGTGTCTTGATCGCTCATGTTAGAAATATGAGCTACTTGGTGATCATTAGTAAAATTGTCTATTAAGTTGGTCTGAACTCATTTAGGTTCAGCATCTATGAGGGATTCAAAGTTTGACCATTCCTTTTTCTCTGTTCTTTTCTGTTGCTTTTCTTTGTAATAAGTCAGCAGGGGTACAGCTCACATTTTCAGGGCAAGGCACTTTGTTCAGACTACAGTTTGGTGTGTTCTTGGGGCCAGGCAGTTTCTTAAATTAGGAATCTTTTCGGGAGTTGCTAATGATTAACAAACACACCAGAGCTATAGGGTTGGCCAAAAAGTTCATTTAGTTTTTTCCGTATGATGGCTCCAGTAACACTAGTAGTGCTTAGTTGTCTTTAACTTAATTTGAAACAATTTTGTTAGATTGTGTTGTGATAGCTGTCATATTAGTGTGCATTAAAAAAACACTTATCACAATTGGTGAATTTTTGTGCAGCCATTTAAATACTGAAAATGAAAGAAAACACACAACACTTTTGGTGTATTATGCATTATTTCTAGAAAGATACACACACAACTGAAACGCAAAAAAAAAAAAGATTTGTGCAGTGTATGGAGAAGGTGCTGTGACTGATCTAGTGTGTCAAAAGTGGTTTGTGAAGTTCTTTGGTACCACTGACATTTTGGCCAAGTAATTCTTTGCTGTGGGGCTGTCTTCTGTATTGGAGAATGTTTAGCAGCACCCCTGGCCTCTACCCACTAGAATCCGATAGCAAGAGATAGCCGACATATTCAAAATATCCAAATCAATAAAGTTATTGGTGAAAATGAAAAATGTCTTTTATTTTATGGAAAAAACTAAATGGATTATTTGGCCACTCCAATACTTTATCTGAAATCATTGCTCTTGGTTACAGATATGCTAATCAAATGGATGTAGTTATAACTTTTCCCTCAAATAAAATAAGCAAAAAAAAAAAAATAGTTTTACTTTTTAAGTTTTATCGTATAAATAAATATCATACTTTCGGTTCAACTCTATGGGTTGCTTGGCTATTAACTAGGAATATCACTGCAATTATAAGAATATAATTATTATATTAACTTATGTCCACTGGTCAACTATATTAATTTTTTATATTTGCTTCTATTTTCATTCAAAGTATGATAGTTCCTACTGGAATATACCCACATTGCCTTCGTACAGGGCATGGAAATGGCATTTTACTCATTTTATGATAAGCTAATAAAATTTTATTCCACAATTTGGGATCTTTTTGTTTGTTAGTTTTTGTGTTTTGTTTTTTGCCTCCCTCTCCTCCCCACCTTAAAACTCTGACATTTGGGGACTTTGACTAAAATGCACATTTAAAGGATACTACAGTGATCTAGGCTTTCTTTCCAAGGCTTTCCTTCTAATTTTAATTTGAAAATTATAATGGACAAGACTAACAAAGCACAGTTAATCAGTGCTTTGCCTCACCTTCTAGCTTGTCAGTTCCAAATTTTCAGTCCAATAAGTAGCAGTTTGGAGTGTTTCTCTAGGATGGCATCTGGCTGATGGGTTCTGGAGACGCTTGCTCTAGTCAGAACCACAGCGTCTCAACACATCCTCATCCATAATCCTACAGCGCCTCGGTGCAACCAGGCTGTGTGAAAGGTTTTCATTTCCTATTGACTGGTTGTGTACTTCCCTTGTGTTAATCCCCTGTTAACGGACACTTTCTTAGAGCAGCTGAGATCGGAGTTGTGTTGTCTCTGTGATACTAGCAGATTTTATTACTTGGATATCTTTGTTTTCATTATTTTGAGATTTTGGGATTTTGTCTGTTTCATTGATATTGATTCTCTCAGTTAGAGATGGCCCGGCCTCCCACTGTTGCTGTTTGTGTTTGATCTACAAGCAGTGGGAGGGAATCCTCAGGCCGCAAATGTTTTGGTTCTATGCTTCGACTGGGGAAGGCACGGTAAGGGCCATTAGCAGCTTTTTCAACTGCAAACAGATGAATGTGGCTTTATACCAAGGTGAGGGACTTGCATTTGGTCATTTAAACAACCTCAGTTATTGCTCTGGAGCACTCATTTTGGAGGGCAATGTGGAATTTTGAGGAACTTTGGCAATCACTTTTTGAGAAATCCGAAGAAAAATATATTCCCTTCGTTTAGTTATTAACTCTGCCTCTCTCTAGCTTGTGTGACTTTGGGCAATTCATTTAACCTCTCCAGAGCTCACTTTCCTTACATTTTATTTTATTTTATTTTATTTTATTTTATTTTATTTTATTTTATTTTATTTTATTTTTAATAGGGGAAGGAAGGGAGGAAGAGGGAGAGAAATATTGTGTGAGAGATACATTGACCATTTGCCTCTCACACGCCCCCAGGTAGGGAACCTGGCCCACAACCCAGGCATGTATCCTGACTGGGATTGGAGCTGGTGGCCTTTTGGTTCACAGGCTGGTACTCAGTCCACTAAGCCACACCAGCCTGGACTCCTTACCTTTAAAATGATGATACTAGACCTGGTGATCTTTAAGTTCTGTCTCCCATTGATCAATAGATGGAAAAGAAGGAACATTTCTAGAACTTACAGTCAAGATGGAGGTGTAGGTCTAGGCGCCTCACCTCCTCTCACAACTACAGCAAAAAACAAAAACAACAACAAAAAAAAACCAGCTACACTACAAAACAGTATCACTCAGAATTATCAAGATAATTGAACTGTGTGGAAGTCTGACAAACAAGGGTTTAAAGAAGCCACATTCACCCAGAAGATAGGAGGGGCAAAGGCCTGGAGAGGGACAAAGGCACATGGAGACACATGGAGACACAAAGTAGCACAGAGGTGCTGAGACTGGAATGACCAGTCCCACATCTATGTGCGATGGATAAAAAGTGGGAGGGATACCTTGGGAGTGAGGGACCCCAGCCCCAGTCCAGACCACCCAGCCCAGAGTCCCAGAGCCAGGAAGATGAGTCCCTCTAACTTCTGTTTGTAAAAACCAGTGAGGGTTAGGGCAGTAGAAGAAACTACATCCTCTTAAAGGGCCAACAATGGGTCTTGGACTCAAGCCAGACCCCCTCCCCTCTGGGATTCAGAACAGGGCATTGGCTGGAAGGGCACCAGTGGCGTATGGGGAGAAAGTACAGTGTGAACGGAGAGACAGCTCCCTCCAGGGCAAAACTCCAGAGACCAGGCAGCAGCATTGTCCCCTCTGTAAGCCCTCCCCCACACAGAGCAACAGAGCAGTGACCCGGGTTGCCTGGCGCTGGCAATTACCTTAGGTAACCTTTGGTACCTAAGCTTAATAGGTGTACTAAGACAGGAAGTCAAAGCTTAATAGGTGTGCTAAGACAGGAAGTCAAAGCAACTCTACCTAAAACACAGAAACACAGGGAGGCTGCCAAAATGGGAAGACAAAGAAATATGGCCCAAATGAAAGAAAAGAACAAAACTCTAGAAAAAGAACTAAATAAAATGGAGACAACCAACCTATCGGATGCACAGTTCAAAAGACTGGTTATCAAGATGCTTCAGGGAACTCACTGGGTGCTTCAACAACATAAAAAAGACCCAGGCAGAAATGAAGGTTGCATTAAATGAAATAAAGAAAAATCTATAGAGAAACAGCACGGAGAGGATGAAGCTGAGAATCAAATCAACGATTTGGAACACAAGGAAAGAAAAACATTCAATCAGAACAGCAGGAAGAAACAAGAATTTTAAAAAATGAGGAGAGGCTTAGGAACCTCTGGGACATCTTTAAACATACTAACATCTGAATCATACAGGTGCCAGGAGGAGAAAAGGAAGAGTAAGAAATTGAAAACTTATTTGAAAAGTAATGAAAGAAAACTTCCTTAATTTGGTGAAGGATATAGACATACAAGTCCAGGAAGCACAGAGTCTCAAATAAATTGGACCCAAAGAGGACCACGCCAAGACACATCGTAAGTAAAATGCCAAAGGTTAAAGATAAAGAGAATCTTAAAAGCAGCAGGAGAAAAGCAGAGAGTTACCAACACAGGAGCTCCCATAAGACTGTCAGCTGATTTCTCAAAAGAAACTTTCCAGGCTGGACGGGACTGGCAAGAAGTATTCAAAGCGATGAAAAGCAAAGACCTACAACCTGGATGACTCTATCCAGCAAAGCTACCATTTAGAATTGAAGAGCAGACAAAGTGCTTCTCAGGTACTGGTTATCACCTGTTGAAAATTTCGGCTGCTTCATCTGCTGGTCTGCAGAGATCTGAAGAAGTAGACTTTCTCTTTCCTTTTTAAAAAGAGGAGTAGGGAGAAGCATGAGAAACCAGGGTGCAGCAAATCACAACAAACCTTGAGCTTGTAGCGCTGCCAGCTCTGTACTCACTAAGGTTACAAGGGTAAATGTGTTGCTCACCCGGCCCAGGAGAAGCAATTAGGGGAAAGTTGTCTTGTGGAGAACAAAGACAAGAAAAAGACAGGGGCAGAAGAGGGCTCTGAGTCAAGGACCCCACTGAGAGGCTGCACTGGAGTGCAAAAGATTCAGAAGGACCCGCATCATTATATCCGGCACCCTCCTACCCCCAAGATCTCCATGCTCCTTTTGATGGAAGTAGCTGCCCATTGTCATACTTCAGGGACTTTCCATTCCTCTGCTCTTTCTATACCGTGCCCCCCACTTAATCTTTCACTTATTAAACTTTTTTTTTGTATCTATAATATGCCAGGCTCTTTACTAGGCCCCAGAGCAATGGTTTCTCTACTGTAATACACATCAGAGTTACCTGGGGAATATGTTTTAAAAAATATATTTCTGCCCAGCCCTATCTTATTAAAAATGAAGATTTCCAGCACTCACTCCAGTACTTCAATTCGGCAGAGCTGGGTGTGCATGGAGAGCTGCATTTTAAAACATGCTCCCCCTACGATTCTGATGAAGTCTGAGAACCGGAATTGGAGATGCTATCCCAAAGGATATAGGGAGAGGAGTCACATGTAGTTCTTGACCTTGAGGAGAAAAACAACAATGCACGTAACCAAGAGCTATAGGAGCCAGAGTGCAGGGCCAAGGCATAGGGCACCCAGCCCAGGAGAAGCAGGGGCTGGTCCAGAAAACTCACCAAGAAAACTCTGCCCTCTTAACTGGAAAGGGTCCCTATGGGCTAGTCACAGCCTTGCCAGAGGGTTAACCCCAAACCGGAGTGAGATCCATAGAATGTGATTCGCTATTCCCCAAACTGGGCACTTTGGTGCTTGGTTTCTTCGGTCTCATCCATTCTTGTCTACTTTAAGGATCCCATCAGACTTCAACATTTAATTAAGTGTCCCCTTCTGGATAAAATCTTTCCTTATCCCTCCAAAGACCATTTGGTGCATCCTGTGGACTCTCATGGCATTTTTGTGCCGTGTCTCTATGTTTGCCTCTCATTGTGTCTCATGTGACCTCCAGGCAAATGGTGCCTGTCAATCTCAGTATCACCAGCACCTCACCAGGGGCTAGCATAGCAGGTGCTCCATAAATCTTTGTTGGGTGAAGTCCCAAGGACAGGGACAGGTGACCACTGGATCCCTTCCCACAGATAGGAGCACCCTGAGCAGTGGGAGTGAGATGAGAAGACACTCCCCTTCCCTCAGCATAAATTGGCACAATGTCACCCACACTCTGAGACTGGTGAGGAACCATGGGATGTGAGCATCCCTCTGTGAAGTCCAAGGCATCCAGCATGCTGACAGAGGCATTCCTCCAGAGCACAGTCCCAAAGGCGGTGCTACCCAACTAGCCAAGAATGCATGTGTAACAGATAGAAATAGCAGATATACAGCGTGTCCTGAGTGTCCCGCCCTGTTCTAAGCACTCCCGTGAGTAACTCATCCATTGCCCCTATTTTCCAGATGAGAACACCAAGGCACAGCATATTTAGTTGATGTACCCAAGGGTGTATTGCAGTTCAAACTTGAGCAGTTTGACTTGAGTCTGGTTTAACCAGCATGCTCTAGTGGGCTCTATAAATACTGGAAAGTGTTCTTTTGTTATTATTTTTCTTTGGCAAAAGTAGGGGGTGTGCTTATCACTTGTGCAAAACATAATGTTTTCATTTTATTAGGTTTTCATATCACTAAAAATAATTTAATCCCATTTACCAATCCATTGGCAGTAATGACTCATCCTCAGATATTTAATGCTACCTCGAATCTATCTTAATTCACTAAGTTTAGACTTTTAGCACACAACATTTTTGCTTGCCTCTTCAGCTGCTATGTGAGAAAATAAACTGACCAGGCAGAATCCTTTCCAGTACAGTTTTATAAAATAAATTGTTTTAGTTATTTAAGTTTAAATAATTTTCAATGATAATATTGCCTAATGTTCTCCACAAAGTTTGCTTTTTTTTAAAACTCCTTTTTCTAGTTTCAAGGTACTCATTGAAAAGGATTTAAAATTATTGCTTAGAATGCTCCTTCCCTCAACCAAGAGTAAAGAGCATATATATCCAATAGCTTGTTAACTCACCTTTTCCATTTAGCTTTTCAGAAGTTACCCATGCTTAATATTTGCAAGCCATAAAGAAAAAAACCTATATATTGATGACTTTAGGAATCAATGCAGGTGAACTCGGGGGAATTGTCAGGGGCACAACGCAAAGGAGAAAACCTCAGAAGAGGCAGAAAGGAGGTGCTCTCCTGAAGCACCCTTGGCTGGCTCGGAGATGGGGGCAGAGGCATAGGAGGTTGCCTGGATGCCACAGCCTGCAGCAGACAGCTATCTCCTGCTGCTCGAAGCAGGGGTGTTCTGCAGCAGCAACCAAAGATCCAGAGACTTGGAGTTTTTGCATTTGTCAGCAATTATGCACTTGCTCTGATGAATTTCTTCTGTGATGATGGATGGAAGGGAGGGAGTGAGGAAGGGAGGAGAGGAGCAGGAGAGGAGGGAAAAAAATGCACTTCCAAATAGCAGAAAGAAATGGTAACCCTCCTAAATTCTACATGTTATCTATTATTATGACTTTAGTTCTAAACATTTTTCAAAAAATACTTAGAAATTTGCATTCTTTTCTTTATTTAGTGTTGAATAATAAGAGTTCATTGATTCTTGGTCTAGACATTTTCTGGAGAGAGGGTAGGATGATATGGGATGGTTTGGGGCTCCTCTAGGAAGCACAATAAGATAAAACTTGCCAGAGGATTCTAAACTTGCTTCTTGGAAAAGATAAAACATTTCACATCTGGTGGGGGAGGTGATAGTGTTATTTAGTACACTATAAACAAAATTCTAGCAAAGAAACTGCTGGATCATATGTTAAGAGTATGTTTAGTTTTGTAAAAACTCTTGTAAAGTGGCTTTATCATTTCGCATTCCACCAGCAATAAACGAGAGTTCTTATTGCACCACGTCCTTGTCAGCATTTGGTGTTGTCAGTGTTCTGGATTTTGGCCATTCTAATAGATGTGTAGTGGTATCTCATTTTAATTTGCATTTCCCTGATGACATATGTAAAGCATCTTTTCATATGCTTATTTGCCATCTGTATATCTTCTTGGATGAAGTGTCTTAAGGTCTTTGGCCCATTTTAAAATCAGGTTGTTTTCTTATTGTTGAGTTTTAAGAGTTCTTTGTATATTTTGGATTCTTTATCAGATCAGTCTTTTGCAAATATTTTCTCCCACTTTGTAGCTTATCTTCTTATTCCCTTAACATTGTCTTTCACAGAGCAGAGGTTTCTAACTTTAATAAAGTTCAGCTTATTATTTCTTTCATGGATGATGGTGTTGTATATAAAAAGGTATCACTGTACCCAAAGTCATATAGCTTTTTTCTCTTATGTTATCTTTCACTGTTCTCAATTTTCTGTGATCCATTTTGAGTTAATTTTTTTATGGCTGTAAGTAAAAACCCTGTCTAGATTCAATCCCCCCCCCCACCACCAAGGGAGGAGGTATACTCTTCTTTGATTCTTCCTTCTGCTTGGGAGGTCATATGATGGCTAGAACTTGAGTAGCCATTGTGGAACATGAGATAATGTACAAATCATGGCTGAGAGTCCAGCTACAAAATGCCTCATTCTTGATGACCATGGGACTTCTTTGCCAGCCCTTGGTTGCCTTCCCTTGAATTCTTTTAGGTGAAAAAGAAAGACCCTTCTATCATCTTTAAGCCTCTGTTTGATTTTTGTTTATTTGAGGGGTTTTTTTTGTTTTTGTTTTTTGGTCATGCTAGTTATATGTAGACAAAGCTAATTTTCATAGATACATCTGCTTTTTATGGCTCATTACAGTCATTATTGATGAAGTTACACAGGTCTTTTTAAATGGGGAAAGCTGAGACAGATTGTCTCAGAGAATGAGAACTTAGAAATTTGATACACTGAGGTATATCTAATAGGTTCCCCTTTGCATGAAAACCTAGAAAACAACAACAAAACATAGCTAAATTTGATGGCTAAAGAAATATGGCATGCACATGAAGAAATACCTAAATAAAAGATGTTTTCTGAAGGGATAAATGATTTGTCCGTTTCAAATTCCACTTCCTCCTATCAGCAGACCTCCAGAATTGGAACCCATTCTGATATCCCAATGCTTAATAATAAACATGACAAACATCAAACTGATCTTCTGATTCTCAACAATAGCTGGTGCTAGCATTAATCCTATTAGTTCATACTACGTTTTTGTTTTTTTTTAAATCAATGCAATCTAGCTTCCATTTTCTCTTGTACTAGGTGAACTGAAGTCCTCAGCTGGTGCACATCACACTTTCAGATGTGTGAAAAACTGACACAACATAAATCACCATTCCTTTTACTCCTGAAACCACATACACGATTCAACATCTACACTAGGGCTGTCAGGAACATGTCGGTATTAGGATAATAATCCAACACCATCTCCTAGACACAAGATGTTATTCTGCAAAGTATTTTTTAAAAGCACTGTACACTTTCTTCAACAGGAAGGTTATGAAGTGTAAGTTGGATAGCCCCTAAGAATGAGGTGTTCAACAGAAATCCAATACAATTGTCAATGCTATTGGCATTTCTTTAGAAAGATGATTAGTGAATAGGTTGCTATTCTCCAACAGTTGGTGCTAGGGTTAAAACAAAAGGGTGCTTAGGATGACTCATGCCATTTTGTGAGAATGAAAGTAGACGTGTGTAGATCTGGCAAAGAGTTTAAAAAAATAATAATCAGCAGTTAGAATGTTTGGTTTTGCCCTGGCTGGTGTGGCTCAGTGGATTGCGCGCCAGCCTGTGAACCAAAGGGTCGCTGGTTCGATTCCCAGTCCAGGCACATGCCTGGGACTCAGGCCAGGTCCCCAGTTGGTGGTGTGTGAGAGGCAACTGTACATTGATGCTTCTCTCCCTCTCTTTCTCCCTTCCTTCCCCCTCTCTAAAATTAAATATTTTTTTTAAAGTTTTTAAAAATGTTTGGTTTTTCATTTGTGCTTATCTTTTTCTAGATCAGTCATGGTGAATATGTGGCACTTTTTTCACTGTTTCCCTTTTACACCCCTAGAAAAATGGATTCTTTGCATTTCTGCCTACTGAGTCCAGGTGTGACTTTAGGATACTTCTCAACACAACACTAGGCGGTCTGTTGGCTTTGCCATAGAAATGATTATTGGCTCTCTGCTCTGGATGACTGGAATTTGGTGAACATTATTTTATCCAATGCAGTTGGGTGGCAGTCCAGGACTTACTGTTGTGTCTGAGTCTGCTGGAGCTTCTAGTCATCTAGACTTAGAAGACACTCAGGGAGCCTCATCCATGGTTTCCAGTTTCAGGGGGGTTTTTTTGTTGTTTTTTTTCAAGTAAAGTAAAAATGTAAAGATACTTGTAAAGCAACCTCAGTTCAGAATGCTTTTTTAGTCTTAGAACTTTCCCCCTTGGCTTTCACCTGACTTCGTCCACACCTAGTACATCTGCAATATTTTTACCAAGTTTTACTAAGGCTTTCAACTTGGTTTTCATAGAAACAACTCTTTGTGAGCTCACATTTCATCAGCTTACATAATATTTAATTAAATTGCATAATTAAAATAACCTGGTGTAAACAGGTTTGGGAACAATCCTAACCGAGTATCAGGAGGCACCAGTGGGAGCAGAACACTCGAGCACAGCTACTGGTGCTAAGCTTCCAGTTTTTGCTGAGCTTTGGTCATTATGGTCTATAGATGCAGTGGATGGGATGGTCTGACGCTCTGAGTTGGCTACATGGAGGTCAGAGACTCTACTGTCAAACAAAAGTCCTAATTTTTACTATAGTTAACACTAGGTCATGTTTTCTTCAAAAAAAAAAAAGAAAGAAAGAAAGAAAGGAAACTTAATTTGTTCTAATGTCATCATTACTTTTTTTTTTTCTTTTTGCAGGAGTAAGGGGAGCAAACTATTTTTAAAGGAATAAGGTTTTTGTTTTTGTTTTCTCTTTTTAAACAGATACACTGGAGAATGATGTAATGCTCACAGCTTTGGGCCCAATCCTGGGCCACAAGACTGCACACACCTCTGCAACTGGTCCTGTGACTGCAGAACTATTCATCTCATCTCTGTGGTGTACTTGTGTGCTATGACCCCCACATAATGGTCAAAATAAAGGGATACACAGTCTTTCTTCAGGATGACCTTTGCAGTTGAATTCGCACTGTTGGGTGTACCTTCCTGTGAGCTCTGGTTTGCTTTCTTGGCTGTGGCCATCACCATGTCACTCACAGCAGTACAGGGAAGGCTTTTGAGCTGTCCCTTGACCCACTTCAGAGGTAATATACAGAATTTTGGCTCCTGTGTTGTCAGTACTGTTGGTCATGACTCTTACCAGAAGACCCAGGAAAATAAAAAATTTTGCACGTCCTTGCCTCCGCATCTTGAACATGGGAAAAGGCTTCATTTTTTAAAATTGTGGTAAATATATCATATCACACACACATATATCATCAAACTTACCCTTTTAGTCATTTTTGAGTATATAATTCATTGGCATTAAATCTTATGTTGCACAACTAACACCACTATCTGACTTCAGAACTTTTTCATCACCTGTAACAGAAGCCTGTATTCATTAAATGCTAACTCCCCACTTCCCTTCCCCAGACTCCTGGCAACCACTATTCTACTCTCTGTCTCTCTGCATTTGACCCTTCTAGGTGCCTCATCAGTGGAATCACACAATCTTTGTCCTTTTGTGTCTGGCTTCTTTCACTTAGCTTAATGTCTTCGAGATTCGCCCACGCCGTCTTACTGCTTTTTAAGTGGCTTTCCCACTCAGACCACACCATTGTAGCCTATAGTCTTCCATACCCCACCACAAAGGCCATTTTGAGGCTGCTTTTCTTCCTTTAACCTCCTAGAAAGTGGTAATCACCTGCCTACTACAAAGTGTGAGTGCCAGCTGTGGGCCTTTTACGGCGACCACCCCACAGTCCCCCGAACATGTTACTGGGCTGCATTCGTCCTTTCCAAGGTTCTAGGATTTTCAATTGCCCATTAAATATTCTGCAACAATCAATTTAAATACACAAGTTTGGCTATTCAAATTACTTTTTCCAAAAGTACTTTAAAATGCATTAAGTTATTAATTGCCTGCTGGCTCTTTAATCAAATGGGAAAATTGACATAGCCAGAAGCATGTATTTTTGTGGAAAGAAAATTTATTTAAGAAGAAACAGCAGCTCTTACTGCTTAATTTAAACTGAGAAAACTGTGGAAAATCAACTGCTATGGAAAATTAATAAAACATTTCCAGCTGCAAACAGTGACTAATTGTACAAGATGAAGACTGCCTGGAATTAATAACTTGCAGTCTTCTGTGTGAAGAACCCCCCACCACTTCAATTTACTGGGAGATTAAATTACTTCTAAGTTTGCCACATTAAAACAGAACATGAATAAAATGTTAGTGAACGCACATCTATTATTTACTGTCTGTGATATGGATATAATTATTTCCAAACAACTACAATGTGACGTGACCAGTAATATTTAAATGACTCTTCTAGCAAGAGAAGCTACTGAAACATTGTTTTCCCTGAAGGGAAAAAAATTATTCTTACTTCTAAAGTAATAAAACGATGCCTAGTGGACTTCTACAGATGGTATGTCCCTGCCCTATCAGGGTAGGAGCTTACACCTCTCTCTCAGCATCAGATACTGCTTTGGGGGGTGGGGGGACATGTGCAGCAGAAAATCTTAGCAACTCATTTATGAGCTCTGATCTTCAGTAGAAGCTGATCCCATAGCCCAGAGGAAACCAAGGTAGATGCTTACAGGTTTCTCTGGTGCCTAGTGTGACCATGAGCACATGTGCTCATCAGAATAGATTCCTTATGGGAGGCAGAAGGGTAGGCCAGAAGGATTTCCTGAGGAAAAGGGGTTCATCACAAGGGGGCATACACTAGCACAGACCCCATCAACATCATGACCGTATTCTCCAAGCTTGCTTAAGACATTGCGTTCCCTTAGAGGCCTTAATTTTCTCAGCAGTAAAATGAGGATTAAGTAACAAACAAATTGTCTTTTTTCCATTTCTGTTGTCAGCATTGGATTACTTTCTTGCCCCAGAGAGCCACCAAGAGTCTGTTACGTTTCCTAGCACATAGGCACATTGAGATCCTGTGAAACAAGATGCTGCAAGGGGACACCTTTCAATGACCAGGAGAGATCTATTCAAGTGAGAGAGAGAAAAAACAAATTCAGAAAATCAAGAGTTCTATTTTTATGGAGTGATGGCATGTTTTTAGGTTTTAGCTTTTTTTTTTTAATTTTTAGAGATTAAAAAATAACTCAAGAAACCAAGAGGAATGAGCCCATCTGATGTGTGTTCAGGAGACATAGCAAAGATGGAGATTTTCTCGGTGGACAGGCCCTGCCTCTTGGGCTGTTTATCCTTTAATGCTTATACAGAGGGAACATTCAGCCTCCTGCTATTTGATATTGCCTGCAGGAAGGTCCGAGTATTGGCCTGGAGAGAATAAAGGCGTGTTGTTTGGAAATGCAGAGGCTTAACCTGAAGCATAACTGGTTAGGGGTTTACCACAGAAGTTATCTGGACATATCGTTTGATTTCCAGGTTTTAAATGTAATTCTAAACAAGATCTGGCTGCACAGCCCTCAGCTGTGTGACACAGAGAGACTTTATCTGCCCCCGAATGCCATTCAGGCTTAATGCTGTAGTGGCAGTGAATTGTATAAATTGGGGCATTCTTTGAGGCCTGAGAGCACTGTGGCCTTTCAGAGGAGGAGAGGCGAGGCCTGCTTCTTCCTCCCTGCCACTCAGGCAAGACACTTTTTAGGTTGTTCCTCTCTCTTTGAGTTTATTTTGGCTTTCCTTTTTTAGGAACACTTAAGACTTACTTTAGCAGGCTGAGACCCATGTACGGGCCGGGTAGCCAGCAGCAGATGCCATTGGATTGGAGGAGTCGTGGGGGAGGTTCCTTGACCTGGGGTAGCCTGCCATTCCTCCTGGCAGAGAGGAGGTAAATACACCCAAGAGAGGCAAGAAAGTGATTTGTACTTCCGCCAGTGACAGCTATCAAGTCGGATTTGATAGCGTGGATCAGTAGATCCAAAAGGGAGAGTGTTACTAGGGAAGGCACCAGATGGGAGGAAGGGGGGAGACATGGGACACAAAGTCAGACTGCTTGGGCCCGGATGAGCTTCTGCCCTTTAGAAGTGGCACACGTCTTGTTCATGTAGCCCTGACACATGGTAGACACTTATTAAATATTGATGTAGCCCTGGCTGGTATGGCTCAGTGGATTGAGTGCTAGCCTGTGAACCACAGAGTCGCCAGTTTGATTCCCAGTCCAGGTACATGCCTGGGTTGCGGGCCAGGTCCCCAGCAGGGGACGCACAAGAGGCAACCACACATTGAGTTTCTCTCCCTCTCTCCCTCCCTTTCCCTCTCTCTAAAAATAAATAAAATATTTAAATAAATAGACAAATAAACATTGATGTAATGTTGAAAGAACAGAATGGCTAAGACTACTCTATTTAATTCAATTCAGGGATGCCCTCTATTCACAGGATATATGCAATTACTACAGTAGAGTCATCTCTTACACAGGGATCAGGCTCTAAAGTCCATAGGTTCCAACATATTCATTTCTGAATAAGACCAGCCAATCTCTCCATTAGACTTGGAACAGGAATTGCCATTTCTACGGTTGAGCACCAGATGAGGTTCTTGGTTTGGTTTAGGAGCCATGATATAAAAAAAATACATATTTTAAACACCAGCCTCTCATACTTGGGGTGGGAGTGTGCACACACTTGGAGAGGGAGATGACAGTCACAGCAACATGGATTCTGGGCCGCTCATGCTCCCGGGTCTATGCACACTGAGCGGCGTGGTACGGGAAAATATCTGGACTTTTTGAATTATTCCTCTCTGAGGTCTTAGAGCTGACTTCCCCTGTGTTAAATCGCACACATATAGGCAACTCCAGTATATGAAGACTTGCCAGTGTTTCTTTCTCTGGCTAGATGCCAGAATCATCTCTAAAACTTAAAAAATATTCAAGATCCCACTTCAGACTTCTTCAGAATCTCCAGGGACAGAATCCAAGTCTCCGTATGTTTATTTTTAGAAGTTTTATAGCAGAGTCTGATGCATAGCCAGGGATGAGAACCCCTGATAGGGCACTTATTATCACGAGTGGGTTTCACGTTATCTGATGCAAGTGATTTCTGAGCTCATCTTAGGTCCAAAGACATTCTTGTTTAAATTCTTGCTCTGCATTACTGTAGGGTCAAGGTAGTGCATCACTTGGCAAAATTATAGACTAAATATTCCCTTCCTATTAGGGTCCTTCTCCATGAATGTCCCCTCACCTTCTATCCCACCAGCTCTTGAAGACTACCCATGGACAGGGAGAGTGCACTAGAGCAATGTGTGTGTCATCAGTGTCCTCTTGGGAAAAAACTGAACATTTCCTCCCCCTGCCGCTCCTTCAATTCCTACTTACCTTTTCCATTTCCTTTTAGCTAGCTGGAAATTAGTCTCATAAGTCAACAATATTGTTATGGATAGAGCCATGTCCTTCCAAAATTCATATGCTGAAGCCCTTCAGAATGTGATTATAGTTGGAGATAGAGCCTTTAAAGAAATGGTTAAGTTAAACTGAAGCCCTTAGGGTGGGTCCTGATCAAATCTGACTGGTCTCCTTTAAGAAGAGGAAATTTGGACACACAAAGAAACACCAGCGGGGCTCATGCACTTGTCAAGGTGTTAACTACGGATAAATATTACTCAAGTATTTGTCTCTGTAAATTAAGACAAAACACGTAAGACAGAGACTTGGGCCTCAAGAAGGTTGTCATGTGTTGCCCATGCAGAGGTACTTGCATTTTTAGGGATTTTTCTGGTCATTCGACATTTCCCTTTCTAGACCCACATTTCCTCCCTCACTGCCCTGCTCAGCTTCCTGGGATGTGGACCGAGTGGATTGTATCACTCAGGTTTCCTTCTGGTTTGGATTGCTTAAGCCCAAAGGAATGACTTTTCTCATGAGAAAGTTTTCAGGTGCCGTAGCAATTTCAAAGAAAAGATTGAGGCCGTGACAGGTCCCCTGCAGTGGGCAGAATTCTAACATAGTCCCCGAGTTTCCCAGCCCATGATATACATGCACCTTCTTCCAGTCATTCAATCAAACACTAATATAGGTATTATTTTGAAGGGTTTCTGCAGATGTCATTAAAGTTCCACATCAATTTGACCTTCAGTTAGGGAGATTATCTATATGGGCCTGATCTAATCACACAAGTCCTTTAAAAGCCGATTGTCTTCCTCTCCTGCGACCAGCCAGAGAAAACTGAGAGATGCACTCCAGATGGTCTGAAAGAAGGAAAAACACCCAGATTATGTACCGCTTGTGGGGGCCACATGGCAAAGAACTGCAGCAGCCCCTAAGAGCTGAGAGTGGTCCCCAGCCAACAGCTAGCAGAGAATCAGAAAACCAAAGAGCTCAGTCCTACAAGCACAAAGAAATGGATTTTGTCCATAAAAGGACCTTGGGCCCCAGATGAGAACTGTGGCTTCAGCTGACACTTTGATTTCAGCCTGAGGGACCCTGACCTATAGAAAGTAGGAGATAATAAATTTGTGTTGCTTTAAACCACTAAGTTTGTGGTAATTTATTTCACAGAATAAAAAACTAATTCATTCCCAGCCACCATGCCAGCAAGTTCCTCTCCTAACTATAAAGAAGACACACTCTGGTTCCAGCTCAGTCGCTGAGTTGCTCCGTCCTTCGGCTCTCCCATCAGCAAATGTCACAGGCTCTCACTACACTTCCAGCTCACTTATCTTGAATGCTTATCCTCCAGGAACAAGATTTCAAACAATGTTAAATGACAACCACACATCAAGCTTCTACCCGTGCTGGGAAAAAAATCATTTGCACAGCTATTGGCCAAAGGGATAAACAAGTGAGGAGAAACAACACAGAAGAATGTCTGACTTGAAGTGAGTTTTCATAGGCTCACTTAATTCCAAAAGTGATGATGGAAGACTTAGGAAAGTTTTACAGTTCAAGAAGGGAAGTCTTACCAAGAGGTGAATGTATCGGCACACAAGCTCTTGTCGGCGCTACCTGTTTCTTGAAGCTACTACACCCTTTCTTTCTCAGGGGACTATAGTGTAAACACCTGAAACCTTAAAATAAAAAAATCAAGTGAAATAAAGCATCTAGGGAGCCTTGTTTCTGTACTGGAGATGTGCCTGAAAAAATGGAAAGACTATATAGCTATCATGGTAAAACAGAGCAAATATTAGCTTTAAGAATCAAGTCTAATGTTTAAGAAACTTTTGGAAGTCTGCATACGTAAGGGATTATAAGCTATAAGTGAAGAACCTTTTTTGGTGGCACATATAAATTCATTTAACTTATATGTATAACTATATATTAATCATAATGATATATATCTCATTATCAGATCCAATGAGATCAATGGATCTCATTTATCAATTTTTATTATATTTTTCCATGACCATTTATCCCCCTTATGCCCTTTTCCACCTCTGCCCACCCCTCCCCTCCAAAATCACCACACTGTTGTCCATGTCCTTGAGTTCTTTTTCTTTTTTGCTTGATCCTCTCACCCCCTAATTGCCCCTAGTACAATTAATCTTAATTATAGATGCTTGATGTTTTTTTCTTTTTCTAGTAAGGCATATACTTGAAAATGTAGTTCAGGTAGATTTTCATTATCTGCACAGATGTTTAAAACATTTCTTGTGAACATTTAAGAGAATCTAAATTATTTTCTGAATCCTTACTGTTTCTCTGTTTTGCAGAATTGAGCTTTGCAATAAAGTGCTAATGTCTTTGTTCCATCATGGGGCTAATTATTACCATAGGTCGTTATAAGATAAGAAGCCACAAATGCATTAGTAATGGCAAAGATCTAAGCAGCTAATATAGTGTACATGCTTGGATGGTGAAATATTCTTGCAAAGATATCTTTACATTTCAGTAATTAAGTGTGTCATATTAATTGCATGGCCCTTTCACAAAACCTTGCAAAAAAATAAAACACCACCAAGAACTTTCCCTGTTGATATCAGATTAGAATTGATTGCATAATTACATTACCTGGATAATTAAATACAAGTTTAGTAGCCTCAGAACTGTACAATATTGTGGTTTCATTTTCTAATAGAATTACCCTGCCTTTGGTGTAGAATTCTTGCTAAGCAATGGAGATCTAATTACTTACTGACAAGACATTAACTCCTCAGGGACCTTTGCTCAGAGAAAAGGCTCAGATTAAAAAGGATTCAGGGAGCTCCTTTCTCATTTCATTACTGGGATCCAAATCACAGGAATTAGAGATGTGGGAGATCTATCAGGCTTTCTTCTCTCTCGTCCAGGAGGCAGGAGAAGAGTGTTCACCAGAAACTGCTCTTCGGGGTTGGTTAGGTCCAATTTAGATAATGGGGAACTATTTCTTGATGTAAGACATTGTTGAGATGAGTCCCTCCACCAGTCCCTGAAGGACACATTGTAACTGTCACCTCGCAGACTATATAATGATGATCTGAGGACACATTTGTTTGCCAAAATACAGGGTGATAGCATGGCTGTGTTCCTGATGGCATGATAATTACATGTCAAAAATGATTTGGGGCAGAACTAAAACAGGAATATCCTCAAATGAGAGTTACCTTCCAATAACTCAGAAAATTACTCTGTGTAGATTTGAAGGCCATCATCGTTTGGTTTGGTAAACAGACCTTGGAGCCATTTTGCAGGTCAGAGCCTAAATGTTTTCATAGTTGTTTAAGTTTCTACCGGTTTCGACTCTCTGAAAGTTTTTCTAGTCCGGTGTACAAAGAAACATGCATTGCTTCTACTAATGGGAATGACCAGGCAGACCATACGTTGCCTACGTTTGCTCTGTGTTAGTCTGTGTCAGTCTGTGGTAGTCTGTGTTCGAGGTCGCACATCTGTGGCCATCTGGGGGCCAGCTAAGTAGCTCTGCTGGCTTTGGTTGGGCTTTTTCACATGTCTGGAGTTAGACTGGCTGCAGGTTGATCGAGACCAGTGTGACCGGAGCGAGGTCAGTCAGCTCTTGTCCTGAAGTCAGCTAACCTCAGCACGTCCCCGTGGCGTTGCAAGAAGTGCAAGGGAGAGCAAACCAATGCACAGGCCCATTCCAAGCCTCTGCTTGCATTCTGTCTGCTGAGGCTGCATTGACCAAAGCAAGTCACATGGCTGAGTTCAGTGTCAAGGTACGGGGTGTCAACACACAGGCTATTCTGCTCATGTGAAGGGCAAAGGTACATGACAAAGGGCATGGACACAGGGAGGGATGAAAAATTGGGGTCATCGTTGCTATTTTCTACATAGTTCCATCAGCAGCCATGAGATTTCCCTCTTGCTTAATCTGGACAAGATCCCCTCTCTATTGTTAAAAACTCTTTGTTAGATGAAGTTCAATCCTGGAATAGGTTTAGAAATGAGATGTTAAATGGGACATTGCAGAAAAAAAGTATGTAGTGTCTTCATTATCCCTGAGTCCTTTAGTCATTACCGAAATTGCTAGTTCAACCAACATTGAATGCAATTGATATCTTATTTTTCTGTCTTTATTAATCAAAAGCATTATACCTTAGATATAACTGTCCTTGTCTGCTCAGGCTAGCTCTCTTGCTGTCTCTTCTTAGGACACTAATCCCATTATGAAGGCCCCACCCTCATGACCTCATCAAACCCTAATCCCCTCCCAAAGGTCCCACCTCCAAATTCCATCGCATCGAGGGTTAGGGCTTCAACATAAGATTTTGGGGTGACACGATTCAGTCTACAGCAACAGTTACTGACCAAATAGATTCTTCAGCGTGTGAGGGAGCTCCATGAGAGCGGTGTGCCTGCTGCTAAAAGTGAGATGTGGATCGTAATGGGATTAGGGGTGAACTGGGAGGAGTTTGTGACTAATGTAGGAAGGAGAGAAGCTGGGGTGTATTGTTTGTGAGAGCTTATTCCTGTGAGCTGGGCTTCAGGCTTCACATGACTATATGATCACAGCATCTGTCCAGAGGTGAGATTTCTCACCTCTAGGTGATTGTCTAGGATTTGGCAAAACAAGGCCTACATTTCTGTGGTGACTCCAGTGAGACCACACTGGTGGTAGCAATGGTGGTGGGGCATCCTCTGCTTCACCTCTAACAGTGTCTTTACATTTCCATAAAGACCTCAAGCATTTTTATTTTACAGGTACCTCAGAAAAATGAGACATAGTTTATATTATAATTGTAGAAATGATTAAGATAACAACCATTCATGTATTTCATTTGAAATGATACAGTAAAAGAGCATTCTTATTTTATAGTAAGTTTCTTGTTGCTTATGAAGATTTTTTTAAGTGCTGAAAATAACTTTAGTTTAAAATAATAATATTGGATATACTAACAAATTACAAATTCAAAAACCTAGCTCTTTCATACATTTTTAGGTTTAGCTTACAATTTTTATTATTCTACTTATTAGTCTAACAATTTGAACAATCACTCTTTAAGGTGGCCTTTGAATACACTTGTTTAATTTATAAACCTAATTAAGTATCTCAGAATACCTTCAATTACATTTAATTTATATACTTGATTTCCTCTTAAAGCCCTTTAATCATCTGGTTACCAACTGTCCCAAATACTCAAATTATTCTTACAAATTCAAAAGTAAAACTTACATATAGTGATTCTTAAGTCCTCTTAGATGGTCTAATGTTATTTATAGCCTTAATTAAATTTCAAGTTAGAATCATAAGTCTAAATCAATTACTATATCACACATTTTGACACTGGAATTACAACACTAATCAATTACTCTAATAGGACAGATTGTCTTAAACATTGCAAGTAGTCACATATATCAAATATGCACAGATTCCTTTCCACTGAAATATAGTGAAGCTACAAGCTCGAGTCTCTTAATACATGCATTTCATTCTACCTTTCCAGAGTTGAAACAAACCATGCTGCAGATTGAGATTAATCAATGACCAGAGGTCCGGGCAGGACAGAGACTGGATTCTTGACAGCAATCTTGATGGATTACACTGCTCCTCCTATATAATATTGTTGCGATATTTAAGCCTTTCCAAATGGGTAAATCCAGATAGGCCATTGCCCTGGGTTTGAGTTATATATTACCTAATTCTTTTGCAACCACAGAGACTAAATACCCCCATCGCTGCCCAGGAAAATCACTAGATCATATTTTACATCGTTCTGGCTCTTTATTATATGTAACTTTCTTTTCTTCTACTTCTAACAATCTTAGAACTTACCAGAAGTCAGTATTCTTTTCTATGCTTCTTATCTCTTATGGCCACACAACTTTTTTGGATATAAGATAATACCTAATTTAGTTGCAGCTATTTTTCACGGCTTTGCTTGGTAATTTTGTTCATAACTTTCAAGATCATTCTAATGGCAGTTGTTTTTCGGGAAGTCAAAGTCTAAATGCTATTAAGTTTCTTCCTTCAAAACCACCTGTGGAATCTTCCACATGCTGCATTTATTTTGCCGCACAGCTCACAATATGATTTGAAGTATTATGAATATTCAAATGTAAATTATAGTGTTTCTAAAACCTAAGTTAAGCCCTGTATGTTTACAGAGAAATGTTCATGCTTCGTAAGCAAACTTTGAATACTTTCAAATATTCAGATTTTCATATTTGTGTCTTGTCTCCTCAAGTAGATGAGAAGCTCCTTAAGGGGAATCACCTGGTCTTAGTTGGATTATTGATTAGCTGGAGAGTTAGTACTAATTATTTGATTAGGAACTGTACTGTTGCCTCATAATGAAGAAGGAATATCACCATTATTTAACTCAGATGCTCAATTCTGTAGCGAGAGAATAAATTCCTCGACCAATTATTTAGCCAGTTATAGCATGTAAAAGTTATTTAGAATCTTTAAAATGAGAACCAAGCACGTATTCTCAGGGGTCATTATGTTCTCTATAAAATGCCGTTGACTTTATATAGAAGGCAGTTTTAAAAAAATGTAAATTAGTCATATTCTGGAGAGCCTGGATGACAGCATAGAGTGGAGTCCTGCCATGAAATTTTAGCTCCAAGATCTGCCATTATCTGAGGTATCATTGGCGCCCAATAGCACTTTCCCTGTTTTAGGCTAACGAGTAAGGAAAGTAGGCAAACTTAAGACATAAATTACACATTGGGTTTTTACAGTGTTATCAGAAAAATGAAACAGAGCATATGTTACAGTTGAAAAGATCATCATGATAACAATTATTCAAAAAATAATAAGAACATAAGGATCAAATGATGTCATGGTATTTGGTTTGGAAAACGCTTTCCAGGGGTTCGGATAGTTGTGTTGGCCTGTCCAGCTCAAAAGAATGTAGGGTGAGCAGGCAGTTCCACAGTCAACGTAGTAAAGACGTGGTCATTCGATTTCAAGAAAACGTTGTGTCACATTCATTTGATGTTGTTAATTTGAATTTTATTGTTTTTGCAGTTTGTAATGACTGCACTTGGGTTTTATAATTGAGTAAGAACTGAAACATAAGGAGTTCATAAAGCTTTATGCTTACTCATGTTTAATACTGCTATAAACATAATTGAAGCCAACACTGGGGTTTGTATAGCGTTCAAGTTTGAAAAATTGTGATACAATGTTTACAGACCAACATTTATATAATACTATTTCTATTTCCATCCTAGAGAAATTAGGTGTTTTAAGGGTAGTTTGAGTACAATAATTTATAAATACATTGATTGTATACTCATATGTATGTAAATATATATGCACATATATCTTACTCAAAATCACAAAATGCTTTGAACTCCCAGGAGATAAGTTATGTTTACATATGTGCTATTATAATAAGTTATTATACCATTGCATCAGGGTATTAAGAATAAAGCCCAATATGGCTAATCCTGACCCGGGACTGTAAGTTTATGCACTAGGGTATGGTAATTCCTCTCCTGGAATGAAGGTCTCTTTAACCCATTGGGATACCCTGCTTCTTGTTTGCATTTCTTTCTTAGGATTTTCTTGCCAAATGCAAGCGTGAGAATGGAGAGTTCAGTCTGTCTGCTCTGCTGGAGGGATCTAAACAGCACTCTCTGTGTTACCTGCTCATTGTCACTGTTGCAGGGCTGAGCGATGGGAAGCTAGGAGGGCCTGGGTACGAGTGTCATTTGACCAGGGCCTGTGCCTGGCCTTTGTAAACAAAGAAATCATTCTCAATGGGATCCTCTTAACCTGAAGTCTTACTCTAGGACTCTAGGAACCAGGGGGAAAAAAAAAGAGAAGCCTAAGAAAGCTTCTCCACGATGAGGAGAGCAAATTGAAAGTCACAGAGGGGTGTTCCTCAAGGCAGTTTGCAAATCCACTTTCTTTGTCATAACAAGAACAAATCCCACCTTTGAAGTTTTTCCTCTTGTTCCAAGGGGAATGTCTTTTGTTTAATCCATTTTAGCCCTTAATACCTGACCTGGATCAATCCTGTTGGTTAGATTACATGGCATTCACGCTGATCTTAAACGGGCCTGGTCAGGGGAGGGTGCCAGGTGCTGCCTCATTGGTTTGAGAATCTCAAGGATACTCAACAGCTATACCCAGGCCACCTTTACTCTGGAAAAAAATAAAATTCCTTTTATACTGAAGTGCTTACTCATAATGAGCATTGTCAAATAGATTGTGGTGTATTCTGTAAGTGATGTATTTTCAATATTCCTTTAAAAATTTACTTATTCACAGTGGCATAAGTGACTACGATGTTCATCACATAGGACATAATGTCTTCAATTATAATTCAAGGACCACCTGTCTTCTCAGTCCCCACAGCAACTGTGGGGGCAGTTTTGAGGAGCAGACACTTCACTTCTCAATCCCTCGCCTCAGTGTCATGACTCTTTCCCAGGGATCTGATTATTGAGTAAGAAAGAGAAAAGAAAGCCTGTTATAAAGTGCAGCCCTATTTCCTCAGTTTCTAAGAGTGTTCAGCTCCATTCCTTTCAAGAATTCTCAAAGCCAGTGACAAGCAAAGTTGAGGAGCCCTCGAAGTAGGTCTCAAAAGGGCCAATAGCTAATTTGGAATTTTTCTAAGCAAGTGGCTATAACAATACCTGCTGTCTCACGAATCACTTCAGGTTACCCGGGGGTTCAGAAAACTTCCCAGAAAACCCAGGGGCTGAGCAGGGAGGCGCAAGCTGCAGTTGCCAGTGGCCTTTCACTCGCCCTGTGGTCCTGAAGGAGCACAAGCCTTCCCAACTACACCCTACCAGCCTGGCTTGTTTCTGAAAAGAGTCAAATGTAATTAAAAAATAAAAACAAATAAATGAATTGTAAAAGAAAAAGTCAATCACATAGGAAAGACTAGAAAATGCCCTAGTCAATGGCGACAAGGAATCCACGTTTGATACTTGGATTAAAAATGTGCCATCGGACCGAGGGCAAGGCACCCTTTCTCTGGCTCCTTCATTTCGGCTGTACTGTGCTAGCTGTGATAGTTGTATCGAGCTTCCCAAAGGCAGAAGCCATGTTTGTTCATTTCTCCAGCCCCAGTCCTTCAAAGGGCTTCCGTCTTCATAAAGCCTGAAGAGATTTATGGGTAACTGAACAAAATGATTTTGAGAGGACATTGGGTGGTCCCCCCCCTCTAGAAGAAGGTGAAAGTATCATTTGTTTTGTGACTAATAATCACATCAAGTAATGAAAGTGAAACATGCCACTTTTTCTCTTTAATAGTCAGGAGAGAGAGAGAGAGAGACAGAGAGACCATTTAAGTCAAGGTATTTGAGAATTGCAATTACTTAATGGGTGTCAGATTAATTCATTTATTCCCATGATGTTTTTTTTCATTTGTCTTTTGCATTGGCAGGTGGAAAGTACTGTCGTTTGTGTAAATTAAATGTATGAAATGGTCCCCAGAGAGAAAGCAGAACATCTTGACCCACAACCTTAACTTAAATGGGTTAGATTTCACAGCTCCTGGTTTATCAGTTTATCTTAATATAAAAATGAATGTGTGTGCAGAAATGGACACACTGATTCTAAAATTAAGATGGAAATACAAAGAACCCAGAATAGTTCAGACAATTTTGAAAAAGAACAACAACATTAGAAAATCTTCCTTAACGTCCAGTCAAGGTGGAGGCTCAGGCAAACACACTCGCCTCCTTTCACAACCGCAGCAAAAGTTATAACTGAACTACAAAACAACTGTCACCCAGAATTATCAGAAAATCAAGTTGTATGGAAGTCTGGCAACCAAGGAATTAAGATAAGAAGTCACATTCATTCAGGCGAGTATGAGAGGTGGAGATGCAGAGGCGTGGATCAACCTGACGCCCACATGTGGTGGATAAAAATTGGGCTGATACCCCAGGAGCAAGGGATCCCAGCCCCACACCAGGCCCCTCAGCCCAGGGTGCCAGTGCCAGGAAGATAAGTCCCCATAACTAACTTCTGGCTGTAAAACTCAGTGGCGGTTGTGGGGGGCAGAAGAAACCAGGGGATTCTCCGGAATATCCTCTTAAAGGGCCCGCAACAGACTTAGGACTTCCTCAGACTCACTGTCTCTGGGCTTCAGCACTGGGCGGCAGCTTGAAAAGCATCAGTGGAATATGGGGAGAAACGGAAGTGCCTGGCATCAGGGTGAGTGATAGGGGACAGCTTCCTCCAGGATGAAACTCCAGAGGCCAGGTAGTGGCCATTGTCCCTTTTCTGAGCAACCCCCCTACACAGAGCAGCAGAGTCACAGAGCAGCAACAACATATCAGAGACTCCACCAACCTGGTTCACAGGGGTTGCCCTGCCCTGGCAATTACCTAAGGCTCCAGCCCCCACCCCCAACGTAGGGGTGCACTTTTCTACATTAGGCCACACTACAAAGACAGAAAGTCAAAGTAGCTCTACCTAATACATAGAAACAAACACACAGAGGCTGTCAAAATGAGAAAAAGCAATATGGCCTAAATGAAAGAAAAGAACAAAACTCCAGAAAAAAATCTAAACAAAATGGAGATAAGCAACCTATTAGACACACAGTACAAAATGCTTGTTATTAAGATGCTGAAGGAACTCACTGGGTACTTCAACAGCATAAAAAAGACCCAGGCAGAAATTAAGGTTGCATTAAGTGAAATAAAGAAAAATCTATAGAGAACCAACAGCAGAGAGAATGAAGCCAAGAATCAAATCAATGATCTGGAACACAAAGAATAAAAAAAAAAAAATCAATCAAAACAGCAAGAAGAAAAAGAATTTTTAAAAAATGAGGATAGGCTAAGGAGCCCCTGGGACAACCTCAAACATCCCAACATTTGAATCATAAGGGTGCAGGGAGAAGGAGAGGAAGAGCAAGAGATTGAAAACATATATGAGAAAATAATGAAAAAAACTTCCCTAATTTGGTGAAGGAAATAGACATACAAGTCCAGGAAGCACAGAGAGTCCCAAACAAAATAGACCCAAAGAGGACCACACCAAGACACATCATAATTAAAATGTCAAAAATTAAAGATAAAGAGAGAAACTTAAAAGCAGCAAGAGAAAAGTAGAGAGTTACCTACAAAGGAGCTCCCATTAGGCTGTCAGCTGATTTCTCAAAGAAACTTTGCAGGCTAGAAGGGACAGGCAAGAAGTATTCAAAGTGATGAAAAGCAAGGACCTACAACCTAGATTACTCTATCCAGCAAAGCTATCATATAGAATGGAAGGGCAGATAAAGTGCTCCTTAGACAAGGTAAAACTAAAGGAGTTCATCATCACCAAGCCATTATTATATGAAATGCTAAAGGGAATTATATAAGAAAAAGAAGACAATAAAAATCATAAACATTGAAATGGCAATAAATTCACAGCTATCAACAATTGAATCTAGGAAACAAACAGAGCAAACAAGCAGAACAGAAACAGAATCATAAATATGGAGATCATTTGGATGGTTGCCAGTGGGGAGGGGAAGGCAGAGAATGGGGGAAAAGGTGCAGGGACTAAGAAGTACAAATAGGTGGTTACAGAATAGACGGGGGGATGTTAAGAACAGTATAGGAAATGGAGGAGCCAGAGAACTTCTGTGCATGACCCATGGACATGAACCAACAGGACGTGATTGCTGGAGGGAATGGGGGTGCTGGATAGAGGGGGGCAAATGGGGAAAATTGAGACAACTGTAATAACAATCAATAAAATACATTTTTTTAAAAAGAAAAGAAAACACTCCCTGATTTCAAAACTTATGAAAGCCTTGGCTGGGTGGCTCAATTGGTTGGAGCATAGTCCTGTACACCAAAAAGGTTGCAGGTTCAATCCCTGGTCAGGTCACATATGGGAGGCAACTGACTGATATCTCTCTTTCTCTCTTTCTCTCTCTCTCCCCCTTCTTCCTCTCTCTCAGAAATCAATAAACATATCCTTGGGTTAGGATTAAAAAAAAAAACCCTTATCATGAAGCTGCACTATCAAGACCAAAAGGTGCTGGCATTAGAGAGACAGGCTATGATAGTCAATTTTATATTTCAGCTTGGCTAGGCTACTGTCCCTTGTTACTCAATCAAACACTAATCTAGGTGTTCCTGTGTAGGTATTTTGTGAATGTGAGTAAAGTCTATAATCAGTTTAAGAAAGATTATCTAGATAATCTGGTGGGCCTGATTTAATCAGTTGAAGGGCCTTAAAGAGAAGGACATAGGCTTTCCTGCGGAAGAAATCCTGCCTGTGCGTAGAAACTTCAGTTTGTGCCTGAGAGTTTGAACCTGCCCTTCCTGACAGGCTGCCCTACGGATTTCAGAGCTGCCACAATCGCATAAGCCAATTCTTTTCAATAAATCTATGTGTGTGTTTGTGTGTGTGTGTATCTCCTACTAGTTCTGTTTCACTGACTGATACATAATCAACAGAACAGAATTGAGAGTCTAGGAATCAACTTTTACATTCTTACATTTATGGTCAATTGATTTTCGACAAAGTTGCTAAGACAATGGAAAAAGAATAGTCTTCAACAAGTGGCTAAGATGACCGTGTACGTATAATTA
The DNA here is from genome assembly GCA_004026545.1 of Mormoops blainvillei. Lineage (NCBI taxonomy): Eukaryota > Metazoa > Chordata > Mammalia > Chiroptera > Mormoopidae > Mormoops > Mormoops blainvillei. The sequence continues at coordinate 61,210 of PVJD01002628.1, read as the reverse complement.
AAAGAATGAAACGCACTCCTATCTCTTGCCATACAGAAAAATAAACTCAAAACGAATCAAAACCTAAATGTAAGAGCTAAAACTATAAAGCTCTTAGAAAAAAATACATATAAATTTTGTGACTTTAAATTAGGCAATTGTTTCTTAGATCTGACATCAAGAACACAAGCAACAAAAGAAAAAAATGGGTAAATTGACCTTCATCAAAATTAAAAACCCTTATATTTCAAAGAATGCTATGAAGAAAGTAGAAAGACAATCCACAGAATGAGAGGAAATACTTACAAATCATATATCTAATAAAAGCCTAGTGCCCAGAATATGTAAAGAATGGCTACAGCTCGACAATAAAAATTTACCCAGTTGAAAAATAGGCAAAAGATTGGAATAAACACTTCTCCAAAAAAGATATTCAAATGGATAATAAGCACATAAAAAGATACACAGTATTTTTAGTCATTAGGTAGATGCAAGTCAAAACCTCAATTAAATGCCACTTCATACTGAGTAGAGCAGCTTAAATTTTTTAAAAAGGGCAAGAATGAATTTTTGTGAGGACATGGATAAATTGAAACCCTCAGTCACTGTTGGTAAAGATGTAAAATGTAACATCATTCTGAAAACAGCCTGGCAGTTTCGCAAAGGTTAAACAGAGGCTGTGACGTGGGACCCAGAGATTCTACTCCTTGGTATATACCCAAGAGAAATTGAAAACATACACCCACACAAAAACTTGTACATAAATGTTCATAGTAGTATTATTCATAATTACCAAGTGGAAACTATACAAATATTTACCAAATGACAGGCAAATGGATAAACAAAATGTGACACATCTATGCAATGGGCTATTATTATTCACCCATAAAAAGAAATGAAATACTGAAACATGCTACAACGTGAATAACTTTGAAACATTATGCTAAGTGAAACAAGCCAGACACAAAACACCTATATCGTATGATTCCATTTACATGAAATGTCTGAGATAGGCAAATCCATAGAAGCAGAAAGATGAGTGGTTTCTAGGGACTTTGGGGATGGAAGTATGCGGAGCAATAGCTAATGCATCCAGGGGTTTCTTTTGGGGTTGATGAAAATATTCTGTAGTTTGTGACAATGGTTGTACAACTCAGAAGGTAATAAAATCTACTGAATTGTATGCTTTAAAGGTTAAATTTTATGGTATGTAAGTTATATCTCAATGGAAGAATGAATGAGGGATAATTATAAATTCTTTCACATACGTTTAGAACATATAACCTTTTAGCCCTGGCTGGTGTGGCTCAGTGGATTGAGTGCTGGTCTGAGAACCAAAGGGTTGCCAGTTCGATTCCCAGTCAGGGCATGTGGGCCAGGTTTCCAGTTGGGGAGGCATGAGAGGCAAACACTCATTGATGTTTCTCTCCCATTCTTTCTCCCTCACTTCCCCTCTCTCTTAAAAACAAATAAATAAAATCTTTAAGAAAAAAGAACATGTAAACTTTTATTAAGATTGACATGTAAAACACACAGTGTTTCTTATAGGGCTATCCTATGACCTTTCCTTTATACCTAGGTAATTATACCTAGGGGTATAATTATCACCACGTTTGTTTGGGTTTTTTTTTTTTAACTATAGAGCTGTCTAGATATGGTACAGAGCTAAGAAATTTCCAAACTTCATTGTGCGTTACAGAACTTTTTGACTTTGACAGAACTAAGAAAACTTTGACCTGATAAAACTATGTCATTGAAGATCCAAGATACAATCACTAATGCTTTCTTGAGCATCTACCATGTGCTGTGCACTTCACATATGTAGTGCCATTTAATACTCAAGATAACCCCCTGAAGCCGTCATTACCACATTCCATCAACGAGCAACCCGAAGATGAATGAAGTTAGTTAAAAGGCTGACCCCTGCTGCTCTTTAGCAGAACGTGACAATGGTTGGGCCAAGATTCAAAGCTCCGAAGCTCACGCTGTTTTTCCAGTGAAGCACTCCTTTCTCAGAGATGGCCCGTGGATGTGGGCACTTCCACTCCACCACAGACACATGGGGGGCTGGGACCGGAAAGGGGACGGCAGGTGGCTGCTGGTGCCAAAAACCAGCGACAAAGACAGGAAAGCCAGGCTGGCTCATTTTGCCCTTGTGATGGAGAGCTTCTTCCTTGAAAAGTGTGTTCTTTGACAATCTCACATAATGAAGTTTTCGTTGCGTGCATTATCCAGATCCACCATTTCTTAAGGAATTATAACGTGTAACAACTTCTTTCTGAGTTCTTCTTGATTCAGCCACTCACTGTCAGATCCTGGGCTCAGCCTGGGGGGACATGAATACAAATGTGACATATATGAATAAGATTCTTCAAGGAACCCAACCCGGTGGTGAAGAAAGATAAGAAAAGAGACAGCTACGATTCAGTATGATACACGCCAGGGTATAGTCTGTTGGCAGAGCAGTGACAGATACGTCTAACACTGGGATGTGGGCCCAAGGATGGCCTCGTGAAGATGATTCCAGGAGAATCTTAAGGATGAGCAGGAATTGCTAGGAACCTACCTGTGCATAGGAGGAGAGGTTAGTTCAGAAGAGGGAGGGAGGGAGAGGGAGGCATCCAAGCTGCAGGAGCACATGTACAGAGTGACGGAGCCCACTGTATTTCTATCTCACACCAGCTAAAAACCACACCTACAGGCAATGAATCTGTCTCAGCAACAATTCCCCTCCTTTCTTACTAATGGAACCCCTGTTTTTGTTTGTGATAATAGCCAGGCTCTAGGAGATGAATCATGGCTGGTCTAAACCAGTCAGGACAGCGGTCTTCTTTGTCGGACATTCATCTTCCCAGCCTTTCTTAGAGGTTGGAGCGACCACATGGCACAATTCTGGCCCATGATGTATAGTGAGAAGCTTCTCCTTTTCTGATAGAAGAGGCAGAAGGGGCTGGCAACACATGAGGCAACAAGCAAAAATGGGAAAGGTAACATGCTAAAAACGAGGGACAGAAGATACAGAAATATCCCATGTTCTTGGTGCATCTCAGAAGTTGTTGCAGCCACAAAATCCACCCATGTAGGACTTCTTGTCATGGAATAAAATAATAAGAGTTCATTACGGGGCTTTCTGTTAGTAGCAATGAAGAACTCTTCCAAATAAAACAGAGAAGCAAAGTGTCTTTCCATCTGTTTTTAAAAATCCCCCCATCAACAACTTTTCTTAATTTGGTGCATGAAATCCATCTTGGATTGACCGCTACTGAGAAAAGCTGAGCTCTGTGGGTATCCCCAATGTCCATTCATTTCCAACTCCATTTGCTCTGGGAAGTTACAGGAAGAACACGGCCATTCTGCCTTGACAAATTCTTGATAATGCAGCACCTGTGGCAGCCATCATATGGTATGAGGTCCCTGGATGGATGGATGGATGGATGGATGGATGGATGGATAGATAGATAGATAGATAGATAGATAGATAGATAGATAGTAAACGGCTGTGGTGAAGATGGCCCGCGATCCTGGAGCCATGCACATGTCAGGTTGTAATTACCAGAAAGGTTTCAGCTTTTGCTCCTGGCAGAGGACATTGTTTATCTTTGTCATTGGCACCACTGCTTCCATCACTGGGCCAAAAGCTTATTAGCCACTGGAAGCTGGCAAGGCACACAGACCAGAGCAGCTGACTGTGACATGCAGTGCTGACACTCTTGCAGCCTTAGCAGTGTCTCCATTGCCGCTTCCCATGGGCCGTATCGGTGATGACCCATCTCTAACGAGGGGCAGCCGACTAGAGGTGGTTGTCTGTGCCAAGTCCATCTCCAGCCCAAAAGACAGGAATAATCTGACTAGACTTGGATGTTTCCTGTCAGTTTTTTCTTTCAAGCTCAATGTAAGAAAAATGCACAAGAAAAGCAGCCCCAGCTGAATTTTACCCCTGAGGGGAAGCTGCCTAGTTTTTGTTCATCAGTGGAAGCTCGGAGAAATGGCAGTCTTATGAAAGATACTTTTCTTACGAAACACACATACTTTTTCTTATGAGTAGCAGAGACCTGGTTAGGTTTAATCTTCTTTAGGAAATTGTAAGCTCATCAAGGGTAGAAGCGAGGTTTTTATTTTTTATTTTAGTACCTGCACATTATTCAGTATTCCCTCCTTATAACTTCAATCCGTTCTGATGTTTGTCCTTGCTCTTCCCTCTCGCCCCCCTCATCCCCACCTCTTGGACCGTTTCTTCTCTCAGAGGTTTTATGTCCCTATACATAAAGATTCATTTAGCTTGTCTAGGTTTCTCCAGTTCTGCATCTCCACCTGCTACTCTCAAGTACAACAAAGGCTGGCCAGCCAAGTAGCACAAACAGAGTTTCCCTTTAAAAGTCCAGGGAGGGAAAAGTCTATGAACACTTTTTATCCATGTAAGTCCTGTAAATTACAATACTCATACATTTATTCCCTCACTTAAAAACCTCCTGCGTCTCTCTTTGACTGCCAAATAAGTTCTACCCTCTTCCCCTGACATTTAAGGTGCTCCTTGACCGAGACCAGCTTTCCTTAAGAACAGAGTTTCTTATAATACTGGCAATTATTGACATTTGGAGCTTGATAAGTTTTGTTGTGGCGAGCTGTCCTGTGCATTGTAGGACGTTTGGTGCAGTTTCTCTGGCTTCTCCCTGCAAGATGTCAGGAGCATTCCCCGTTTAGTTGTGAAAAGCAAGAACATCTCCCGGCATTGCTAAATGGCACGAGTGGCAAAATCCCCCTGTGCTGAGAAACACGGCTTTTGCAGCTTTATCACCCACCACTTCCCACGCTTTGCCTGTCCTCTCTGCATGCCCCGCACACGCCGACTTATCTCACCTTCGTAGCTTTGCCTACGCTGTCCCTTTGGTTTGGGGTGCCTTCTCTTTGACCGCCCCATCGACCTAAAAATTCTATTCATCCTTTAACATCGAAGTTGTTGCTCCAGGAAATGCTGCTTGATTTTTTTCTTACTGGAAGCTTTAAGTGCTTTTCCTTTGAATTCTCCACAGAATTTTGTTGATACCTCTCATAAGTCCATTTCCATTGGACTCCTTGAGTGTAGTTACCGTTGTGCAGGCACTCAAGAAGTGAGTGTTTGCCGAATAAACACAGGAACGCAAATTTTGTGGTGAAAAATTTAGAACATGAGGGTAGAAGATAATGTTCTCTCCCCTTAGTGAAGGAGGTCACGGGGGCTCATTCTGGTGTTACTGACAATGTCTTAAGATAGATATGACGGTTCAATAGACCCTGCCCTACTCAAAAGAATTTTAAGAAGCAAATGAGCTGATCTTGACGATCCCCTCCTCACAACACGCCTGGTCGGTGTGCTAGGCCACTCATTGTTACTAAGTGACTAGAAGAGCTTAGGCTACTCCCCTCCCCCAGCGAGTCCCTGGAGATCCACAGTCCCAGCTTTATCGGACCAAGCCCCACTCCGCAGCCATTAGCACTCACGCTTGGGCAGCCTGTCTGCCACACTAAGTCACATCAACAACAGTATAGAAACTAGGGTTTACCTATATAGGCTTGAACTTTTTCTCTAGGTCATTCCTCCCCTATAGAGACAAGGCAACTGGAAACTCATGGATTCCAGTAAGGCTTGCAGTTGTCATGGTGACTGACCCAGTGTGGTTTGGAAAAGGGTCCTTGCAACCAACCCACCACCAAAGGAGTGCTTCACTGAGGGGTTGACCTCAGGGTGAAATTGATTTCGATATCTCTACACCGCCACCTTGAGTTCGGTGAGAATATTGTGTCCTTCCTCTAGTCATTGAACAGGCAAGCTCTGTGCTTAAATAACAGGCATTGTGGTAGGCTCAAGAAATAGAAACCTGTCCTTGTAGCATTTCAGTCACTCAGGTTCTCCTGGCCAAGAGGTGAACCTGCCAGCAGAAACACTGATGTTCATTGCTCGATGGCACATCCTGGACATACCACATTGCGTTCTTTAAAAGATAAGCTTAGAACTAAAAGCTCGGAATAAAATGGAATTACAAAAAAAAGAAAAGAAAAAGAAAATTCTTTTCAGAATCTGTACCCCCATGAGACTAAGTAGGATTCAAACTTTTTTAAAAATAAGTTTTATTTATTAACTTTGGGGAGAGAGAGCGACATCAATTTGTTGTTCTGTGTATTTATGCATTCATTGGTTGATTCTTGTGTGTGCCACGAACCTGCAACCTTGACATATCAGGACGGTGCTCTAACCCACTGAATGGCCAGGGCCAGACTCAAACTTTCAAAAGCAAGTATGAGAACAGTGACCAAGGAATATATGTGTGCATGTCCACGTATGCATACAGGCGTGCCTGTAGAAGAGGGATAAAATATATTGCTTAATTGCTCTTTGACTTCCAAAACAACTCCATATCACTGAAGTTAATACTTTGTCATATCACAGAATGAGATTTTATTTAAATTTCAATAGCATCTTTAAACAGGAAGTCTGCTTTAAATTTTTTCACTGTTTGTAGTCCTGGAATAAAGTTTTCCCCCTGGGCTCGTACCTGGTTGCTTAAAAATCTAGAGGACCTTTTTGCCCTTCCCCTCCTCTTTTTTTTTCTTGGGAGTGGGAGTGTTTTTCTTAAATGTCTGTTATATTAATGATTAAAATCAATTAAGCTTACCTTGGAAAGTGCTATAAAAAGCATCCTTTTCTTACTCCAATTAGGTGATGTATTGCCCTCTAGTGGTGTGATATGCTAAATAGTGATGTACAGCAAAGCAGAATAAATGTGAATTAGTTAACTCAGTAATTTATTTACTACTTGGTGCCATGCATAGTTCTAGGCTCTCCAGTTACAGCCACAAAGAAGATAAGTCAGAATCCTAACTTCGCGGAGTACACATTGTAATGGGGCAGACAGAAAATTAAATTTTAAATAAGAAAAACCTTAGTGATGCCCGCTCTGCAGAAAATTAAAATAGGGCGATACGGTCAGGAGTGATTGAGCAGCCGCTTTAGATTGGGGTGCCTAGAATTGGCCTTAAAAAGAAAAAAAGATTTATTTACTTTTAGAGAGAGGGGAAGGGAGGGGGGGAGAGAGAGAGAGAGCGAAACATCGATCCGTTGCCTCTCGTGCGCACCACTTCCAGGGATCGAGCCTGCGGCCCAAGCAAGTGCCCTGACCAGGCATCAAACCGGCGACCTTTTGCTTTGCGGGAAGATGCTCAACCAACTGAGCCACACCAGTCGAAGATTTCTTTTCCTTTTTCTTTTTTCTTTTTCTTAAACAAATAAAGGTGCTGAAGCCTAGAGGCAAGGAGTGGAAGGCACGCCAGCATTTGTGGTGCTCCTACACTATGCCAGATACTACATGAAGCGCTTCATGTACCTCACCTCACCAACTCTTTGAGCAATTTTACAAAAAACAGTATATAAATTCCCATTTTCTGGCTAAGAAGACTGAGGCCCTGGGCAGCCAAATGTCCTCGTAGGTGGCTACTAGCAGAGATGAAACTGTCGCTCTTGAGTGCCAGTGCTCTAGAATTCAGGTGATGATGTTGTCAAGAAAATTTTTGAAAATGTGGAGAGGAAAATGAAACTAATTTGGGTAACTCTTCTTAGAGTTTAACATTCCATCCTTCCACCCAAACACATGGGGACAAGCCAGGCTCAATGTTTCTGTACAGCAGCCAAGCGGATTTTCCTGGAGAGGCCAGAAGTGGACTTGGGAATAATCATGGCGGTGACGACATAGCCGCCATTTACTGAATACCGTCTGCGTTCCAATGTTTCAAACACACTCTCTTGCCCCGTCCTCACAGCAAATTGGCAATATGTTATTATCTCCATTTTACTGGTGAAACTAAGACATGAAGAGATTAAGTAATTTGTCCAAGGTCACATCTCTGATGACTCAGGGAGCAGTTTGGATACGGGGACAGATCTGTCTTCCCTCTAAGATCATGTTACCCTTTTAATACCTCCTCTTCTCTTGGGTCCCAATGCAATAGCTCCCACAGGCCTGTCCTCATTTACAGTGCTGGGGATATAGGGTCATGGGACCACTGCTGGGGCAATCTTTGGTCACCACTGAGCAGCACACAAAGTATGAAATCGTATCTAACATTATATCATGACCCCACAGGGAAAAGGGGAAGAGCTCATGGGAGCCCGCACAGGGCCTGCCTGTGCAGCTGGGAGCTCTGAGCTGGAGGAACTGCATTCCTTCTGGTAGATCGGGGGCATCCCTTCAGGCTTAGAGAGGACTCCTGGGCTGTCCTGGGGAGCAATTATACCCCATTCAGTGAGTGCTGTTGAAGGCTGTGAAACTGAGAACAGAAAGCAGGTGAGGGTGTAGGCCTTTTCTCAATAGAAGTCTCTACAAACTGTAAGATAGAACCTATGGCTCACCTAAGAGCCCATTGATATGATCCAGAGATGCTAGAGTAACTGACTCTTGTTGCACTTCTGTAGTTTAGGGGTGAAACTAGACGGCATTAGCCTGAGACACTGAGAACTGAGTTCAAGCCTGAGTATGTTGCACCCTCTGGGCTCCGTCGTCATGTTCTTGGATACGTGACGCTGAGATTACTGAGCCGCATCAGACCCATGACGAGTGGTGGCTGGCGTGTATCTGGATGAGTTTATGTGCAGAACTCTGCAATCTCATAAAATTGGAGGAACACTTTTCCCCCTCAGGTGATGTTCAGTCACAAGGAAATTTTTAGCCCAACCATGCGCTCTCCTTTGTGAGGATTTGTGGATCTGAAAATCGTATGTCTGCTCACTCTAGATACCTGTACTGTTTGCCATGACCACCATATTGTTCATTGTATCCAAATGGTGTCTGAGTCTGGTCTTTCCAGCAATCTAAGTTTACTGTTGCCATTTGTTCACATAGTCCACCTTGCAGATGAGAGGCAGAGGTGGAAGAAGTGACATCAGGAATGAAGGGACTCTAACAAAGATGAAGAGACCAAGATGAGATCAGTGTTGGGTTAATCAGATGAGCATCTGTGCTTTGAGATAGCTAAGGGGTTGAAATGTGTAACAGGAAGAAATGTGTGTGAAGCATGTCCCTCTGTCCCCCTGGATGTGGCCCACAAACTTAGAGTGGAGCAAAGCCTTTTTTCCCGCGTAAGTATAAACTAGATGTGTTTTGCCATTGTTTACAGGCCAGACCATCATCATCGAGCCAATAGAGGGAGCTAATGCAACACAGATGGAACTTCTGGACACAGAGACTCATTGCAAAGAAATTCCCAATTACTTGAAGAAGGGCTTAAAGTAACCTTATTGCAGGAAATTTGGGGATGCAGTGGAAAAGAGGCAAAAGCTCCATTAAAACATTGCTAACAAGAGTCTGTTGGTAAGTGGTGATCACTCAAATATTCAAATGACTAATTAAAATGAATATCATGAATGACACAACTTCTTGGCTACCAGCTGACTAGGGCACACAGAGAAAAATGCCCTTTTCCCTGTTTTAACTGGCCACACTAAGTGGGGATCTATGGATTTACTAAATCCCTGGTTTTACCAACACTGAGAAGTGTGACAATTTGAAACAGTGCAGGCTCTCAAAAACAATGGAAATAGAAATTTTAATTGAAGAAACAGTGAATACACCAGCTCCTTGCCCCGCTTTTGAAAGATAATTGCCTACTATTGATCACTAAAAAGGACACCAAAATAATTCGAAGACCAGGAATTCCAAAACTGTCCAGGGTAACATATGAAAGATATTTATACATTGGAGGGGTGGCTCACAAAAGGCCTAATAAGCTAGAAATGGCCTAATAAGGAACATACAAAATAAAGCGAATTGGTTGTGGTCCAAGGATCCATCACTGGCCGTGCAGCCCTGGCGCCAAAGCTGTCCTCATCGTAAGACTTACTTCTGGTAAGAGGGGTTTGTTTTTATATGAGTATATGAATTCATAAGGGCATGGCCACAATCAAGTTGGGTTTACTGAGCATGGCCCATTTAACTCAGAGGGCAATAAAAGGTTATGACCATCCACTTAGTCACCAGAAAGATTCTGGTAGAAGGCAACTATAAGTCCATTCAGTGGGCTAAATAGAAAGTGTTTTGGTTGACTCTTCATGCCTCTCAACACAAGAAACTCTCATATTACTATGTATTTTCAGCAGCAATGAGCTATCAACTCTTGGGCTAGAACTTGTCTTGCCTTGCCAGTATTAAAAATATATAACTTTAGGGACAAGGTTCACAGGAAAAGCTACGGGCTTTTTGGCTTCCAATACAGATTGCTCAAGGTGATGCCTACTTGTTGTATATGGATGAGAAAGGTGATGATGACCGAAAATCAAGATAGAGTTATTGGTGAGGGTTTTAAAGGTGATAACGGGTCCACAAGATAAGTGAGCACTGGGGGACCATGAGCTATGAGACATTGGGTTCCATCATGACTCATCCCTTTGACAACATCTAAAACTGCTCGTGTCTCCCAGGATTGCTCAGCTAGCCAATAACAAAAGACAAATCTATCTTTTTTCAAAGGCCAAGGCCAAAGAGGTATGAGCCATTACACATTGGCAGGTTGACTATATTGCACCTTTATCTATAGTACCAAATAGTTTTAAGTTATATTACCTGGTATGGACACTCTTTTTTTTTTTTTTTTTGGTTTAAAGTTCACCCACCCTAGACTATTAATTGTAGAATAGTCTATAACTAATGGACTGAAAATAGAGACTTCCATCAATTCTGATCCTCAATTGCTATATTAGCAGAAAGAGAACACATTCTATAGAATAAAAATGGTAGGAATAGCCAAGAAATACAATACAAAGTAGTCTTTTCATTTGCATATCCCTCCCAAAGTAGCATCGTCGCTACAAATTAGAGTGGGCAATTGAAGCAATTGTTGTACAAAGCGATGCCAGCGGTGAGTCGGCTGGTTTTTCAGACAAGGGGAGTAGGAAATGAAGCACACTGGGCTGCGAGAGCAGGCCATTGGCGGAGCTTCTTTCCCAGGCACGGGGTCAAAAATGAGGCAGAGGAAACAATGGATTGGTTCATACCAACCATTTTGTGTACTTTTTGGGAGGCATTTTATAATCAAGTCCCATTAATGTGGGAGGGTTTTTGTCACCTTCATATTATTACCACCTTGTGCCGCTGTATCCATTCTGGCTACCGCTATGATTACTACTAGTAATGATATTAATAACAAACATTTAAATGGGGGTTTTTGTTCTTCTTTTTATAAGCTTGGCAATATTCTAAGCACTTTTCATGTCTCTTTGTATTAAACGTGAGATTAATTGACTGCGGCATGTCACTAATTTTCTGAGAACATTGGCTCCTTTCCTCAGAGGTGATGTTTAATACCTTTAAACAATTTTTGAGAGTGGGAGAGAGGGAGGAAATAAGTAAGAGAGGAATACGTGGCGTAGCAGGGAGGCATTAGTGAAGGTGCTGTGGTCACATATTACCAAAACTTCAACTTAAAGCAGCTCGGGCCAGTTAGGAAACGGTCTCCATTTCTGGCTCGCGGAGACAGAAATGGGAAGGGCGCAGCTCAAAGCAGCTCCCGCAGGGAACGAACGCCACGCAGGCCCTTTCCTCGCACTGGGCCTTTTCCCTGCGTGACGGCTTCGTTCTCCCCTACCACAAACCGAGTTTCTCCTGGGGCTAGAACCGTGGATTCCGGCAATTCCTGGGCTCACACCTTCCCAACTTTGCCATTCAAAACAAAAACGGTTTACTGGCCCCAGGTCCAGTTTCAAGAATCCTAGACACGGAGTGCGACTGGCCCAGCTCGGGTCGTGGGTCCACATGCTAATCCAAACTCCAGAATCAAGAGAATGGAGTGCAAGGATTGGGACCCCCCACTGGACACATCTAGGCGGTTGGGTGTGGGGGATGGTACATCATGAGAACACGGTTCCACCCGGAGGAAGATGACGTGTCTGCCAGAGGTAACAGTAGATGCGCATTGCAAAATAACTGAAATGAGATGGCAGACAGGCAAAGTTTGTACTCAGCACCCCTTTTGGCTTTATTGCCCCTTTATTATTTTTTGGCTTTATTCACCCTTGGGAATCAGTCCTAGTGCTCTGCACGCAGCCCACAGTCACCCAAAGACCAGGAAAGGTTACGCTTTCAATCCCCTTCCTGGAGACCGTGGCTTCTCCTAAAAACTTGACTCGGGATTTTTACTGTGTGAAATGACAGCTAATCAGAGAAAGTAAGATTCCATCTTTTTATGAGTGATGTGTCCACAAGGAGAAATTGTAATGAGCAAGATGGGCAGCCTTACGGCCTTGCATATTAAATCAACCACCTGGGCCTACACACCTTTTAACAGGAACTAACTAACCATGGTCTCTGCTGCTTACCTCAGGGACTATGGGACAGCAGTGAGACCTTGGAGAAGCTCTGTTCTGATGCATAACTTGCTGGAAATCCTGAGATACAGCGGAATTACTGGTTGGCCCTTACACACAGAAACTCTGTGTGTGTGTGTGTGTGTGTGTGTGTGTGTGAGAGAGAGAGAGAGAGAGAGAGAGAGAGAGAGAGAGAGAGAGAGAGAGTTTGAGGGCATCTGCCTGTGTGGGAAGGACATTTACCTGGAGCAGGACAGGGTTCCAGGTCCTGCTTTTCTCTCTTGTGCACCTGTTACACTGTCAGCAGAGAGCGTGACCTTCAAGTAAAATGCAGGTGGAGCCATTCAAAATGCTCATGGGGCTGCTCTAGGAACTCAACCGCATGCCTCTGAAGACAAGACCGGAAAGTAAGAGCTCAGGTGCTCTTCAGGGGCTGCCACCCAGAGGGGTAAGGCACCTCCCTTGCCTCGGTGAGAGCAGGCGGAACCACAGGGAGCCCCGCAAGCTCCCGGGAGGGAGAGGGCCTGAGGGTTCACTTTTAAATGAAACAGTAAGCAAACATAAACAAAATATAGGAATGGAGGCAAATACTCCCAAAGCTGAAACAAATACCTTGTGCAATAAATATTCGATTATCAACTTTTAGTTTTAGACTGTATGTCATTTACTGAGAATTTGTGTGAGTTAGGATTACAAGGTATTTGGAACCCACCAAGCCCTAGAAATTATATCAGGGTCTCTGGGGCTGGGACCTCAATGTCAGTATTTTCACCTTTGTTTGAATGTAGGAAGAGGCTTGGTTGGATCCACAGGTGCAATATATTAAATGAGGAAGACAGATGTTCATTTACCATAAAGGAACAACCAGATGTTCACGAGGCATTTCATTCCAAAAGCCATTATTTTCCATCTGAAACACGTTTGCCTTCATCAGTTATTTCATGTCTCTTTCACCAAAGTCACCAAAAGGATTTAGTGCTCTCAAAAGTGAAGGGCCCTTTATTTTGAGGGCTCTTCTGGAAAGTTAAACCTTAGCAAAATGAATAGTTCCTTGTCCTCTGCATAGAACTCCCTTTTAGCTAACTGAACTACACAGAGATTTTTTTAAATAACCAGGTGATGCCCTCGGCAGGTGCCCCGTAGCCAATGTCAGTCTTCCCAAGTGACCAGCCTGATCCAGTCAGTTCTCCATTTCCTCCTGTGCTCGGAGGCTTCGTGCCTAACCTGTCAGCACCGGAAATCGCTGGCCCGTATCGTCTTTCACGCAAGAGACAGGAAAAACAAAGGGGCCCTAATACTTAGTGCTTTGCAAGTGCACAGTTCAGTAGGAACTGGAAAATTGCCCCCCAAGGAAGCCATCCCATCTCTGCTGCCAGACCACCCCATGTTAAGGACCAAAGACAGCATCCAGTTCTCAGTGTTTCTAGGCAAAAATAAAACAAGCCATCATTTTCAGCAAGATTAGTAAAAGGCACTTGTGATGTACCTTCTAAACATAAAATTTTCAAATTTCTGTTCACTGACTTCATTTAGTTTTTTTCAGTTATAGGGCAGGCTACACTTTAAAACATTATTTTTCTTGGCATCCCAGATTCAGATCTAATTGTTTAAGGCTGGACACGTAAAGTGGGTGCTTAGAATTATAAAATAACCACGTGCTAAAGTGTAATGAAAAGAGAGGTGAGAATTTGGCTAATCAAGGTCCCCCATAATCCCATAGATTTGTCGACAACCGGGGGTGTACAAGGCATCCATGCGGAATGAAACGGCTTCTCCTTCAGCCGCAGCATTCCCCTCTTGTGCTCAGAGGGCTAATCTCAAACTTCCTCATTTCGTGGTCTTTATTTTCTTGGATTATCCAATAACTTCACTTCCCTAAAACCAGTTCTGCTGTAGACATTCTTCAGAGACTCCAGGGAATATCTGTTCTTTTAACTAGTTGATACATTGCTTAAATATCTATGTGTGAAATCCTTCCAGACTTTTCCTCTGAGTAAATCCAAATTTTTTATCTTTCTGGCTCTTTGTTTAAAGAAGTTATAGTTGCCATAATTCTTGGTTCTTATTTTCTGTTCTCTAGCTTCAAATATACAAAGACTCCCTGCTGTTACAATTATTTCAAAGAGGACATATTTTGAAATCTGTGAATTTTCCAAAATAATATAATATTTAAATATTTAACATGTAGTGACTAGCTTTCTGAGAACTTGACATAATTTTTCCCCACAGTCTCACAATGTGTAAGAGCAAAATAAAATATTTCTTCCCACCCTTTATTTCAGAAAAGAGATTTTAATGTGGTCCTTAAAAGCTTCTTGAATATTGTGGGTGATCCTAAGTTCAAATCACAATCTATTTGTAACCGTGGATTTATAGTTTTATTGGCGAAACAAAACATAAAGCACTTAAATTATATGTGTGTGTGTATCATATTTTTTAAGTTTAAAAGATTGAGATAGCAACAAAAAGTAGTTTTAGTAAGCTTTCCAGGAAAGGGGTGGGGGAGGCAGAGAGAATGGGAGAGAGAAAAAGAATATTACACTGAGTTTGGGGTGGGTGTCCTCATGTCCTCTACATGATGGAACTCACAGCAGAGCAATACTAGCTTTTTAAAAATATATTTTATTGATTATGCTATTACAGTTGCCCCAATTTTTCCCCTTTGCCCTCCTTCACCCCCATTCCCTCCAGCAACTCACCTCTTTAGTTCATGTCCATGGGTCATACATATAAGTTCTTTGGCTTCTCCATTACTTATACTGTTCTTAACCTCCCCTCTGTCTATTGTGTACCCACCAACTTTGTGTCTTAATCCCTACACCTTTTCCTCTATTCTCCCCTTCCCCCTCCCAACTGATAACCCTCCAAATGATCTCCATATCTAATTCTGTTCCTGTCCTGTTTGTTTGCTCAGTTTGTTATTTGGATTCAATTATTGATAGCTGTGAATTTATTGCCTTTTTAATGTTCATAGTTTTGATCTTCTTTTTCTTATATAATTCCCTTTAGTATTTCATATAATAATGGCTTGGTGATAATGAACTCCTTTAGTTTTACCTTGTCTGAGGAGCACTGTATCTGACCTTCTATTCTAAATGATAACTTTGCTGGATGGAGTAATCTAGGTTGAAGGTCCTTGCATTTCATCACTTTGAACATTTCTTGCCAGTCCCTTCTAGCCTGCAAAGTTTCTTTTGAGAAATCAACTGACAGTCTAATGGGAGCTCCTTTGTAGGTAACTCTCTACTTTTCTCTTACTGCTTTTAAGATTTTCTCTTTATCTTTAACTTTCAACATTTTAATTATGATGTGTCTTGGTGTGGTCCTCTTTGGGTCCATCTTGTTTGGGACTCTGTGCTTCCTCGACTTGTATATCTATTTCCTTCACCAAATTAGGGAATTTTTCTTTCACTTTTTTTTTTAAATAGGTTTCTAATTTCTTGCTCTTCTCTTCTCCTTCTGGCACCTCTATGATGGGAATACTCGCACACTTAAAGTTGTCCCAGAGGCTTCTTAGCCTATCCTCAGTTTTTTGTTTTTTGTTTTTTATGTATATACTTTTTCTTCTTGCTGTTCTGATTGAATTTTTTTTCCTTGTCCTCCTAATCATTGATGTGATTCTCAGCTTCATCCACCCTACTATTGATTCCCTGTAAATTTTTCTTTATTTCACTTAATGCAAACTTCATTTCTGCCTGGGTTTTTTTTAACCTTTTGAAGTACCCAGTGAGTTCCCTGAAGCATCCTAATAACCAGTGTTTTGAACTGTGCATCTGATAGGTTGCTTATCTCCATTTCATTTAGTTCCTTTTCTGGATTTTTGTTCTGTTCTTTCATTTGGGCCATATTTCTTTGCCTCCTCATTTTGGCAGCCTCCCTGTGTTTGTTCCTGTGCATTAGGTAGAGCTGCTTTGACTCCCTGTTTTAGTAGTGTGGTCAATTGTAGAAAAGCACACCTGTAATTTGTATGGGGCAGAGCCTTAGGTAATCGCCAGGGCAGGGCAACCCATATCACCACCCTGTTGCACTGTGTTGGGGAGGGTTTAGAGAGAGGACAATGCCACTACCTGTCCTCTGGGGTTTTTCTGTGAGGAAGTTGTCTCCAGGCACTCATGCTGTGGCCAGTCACTTCACTTTCTCCCTATCTGCCACTGCTGGCTTTCTAGCTGTTGCCCTGGCGCTAAATCCCAAAAAGCGTGGGTCTGCGTGAGTCCTAAGTTGGTTGAGGACCCTTTAAGAGGAGCCTCTTAAGAATCCCAGTTTCTTCCTCTGCCCCAACCCCCACTGGTTTTTATAGCCAGAAGTTATAGGGAATTATTTTCCTGGCGCTGGAACCCTGGGCTGGGTGGTCTGGTATGGGGTTGGGATCCCTCACTCCCAAGGTATCCCTCCCAATTTTTATCCACTACACATGGATGTGGGACTAACCGTTCCCGTCTCTGTGCCTCTCCATCTCTCCATGCTTCCTACTCATCTAGATGAATGTGGCTTCATTATATCCTTGCTTGTTGGGCTTCTATACAGCTTGATTTTCTGATAGTTCTGAGTGGTATTTGTTTTGTAGTCTAATTGTGTTTTTTGCTATAGTTGTGTGCTGAGGTGAGGCTCGTTTACCTAGGCCTCCACCTTGGAGCAACACTAGTGTTCTTTAGCTCATCTGCTTAGCAGGGCAAGGCTCTTTATAATATTGATAATGACGATAACTATAATAGATAATATGTGTGCCTGTGTCCCACCAATTCTGATATAAAGCTATTATTCATTCACCACTCACATAAATAAAACACATTTATTAAGCATTTACCATGGTGCTGGGATGGGGAAGAAAGGGCAAGGTTAGGATATAGCTATGCAAACAAATAAACAAAGCTATAATAGAGGTAGACACTGGGTGTGACCACACATTTCCTCTTAACTGGCAACAGGTTCTTGCCTCTTTAGGCAAAGTAACAACTCAGTGGTGGGATTTTTCACTGATGTTCAGAACTTGAAATACGATGGCATGTTGCTTTCATCTGTGTGGTATTAACTTTGGTCAAAAGATGGCAGCAACATGCAGCTAGTTCTTCAGAAGCCACTTAAAAGCTAGAGGAGAAGGGAAGGGCTGTTCACATCTTTTAAAGGTTAATATGTAAGGTTATCTTGGAGATTACACATGGGCTTTTCTTAAATATTAAAAATCATAAGTTCAATGTAAGCCACATGACAATATTAAAAATAACATTAATTCATTCATAATTTACAAATATAAATATCCATTAATTTCCAAATGTTTGAGAATCTGCTGGAACCTAGCATTGTGCTAAGGGCCACTGTCACAAAACAGACACAATTACAGCTTTCATTGAACATAGAGCCCTGTGTGAGACAGGCATTAAAAAGATAAGCAGAAATGAATTTATAATTATTTATGAATTACCCATGGAAGGCAAGCTTGCGGATTTTTGTTGGGTCAGTTCCCCGATGGATCTCAAGTGCCTGGAGCAGCACCTGGTGGAGAGTAGGTGCTCACTAAAGGCCTGTCGACTGAGTGAGGGGGTGTGATTACAAATCTGAGACACATGTACCCAGGGCATGCGTCCATGTGAGCATCTAATAAAGGAACATGACCGTGTTAGAGGAAAATGACATTTGAGAGGAGGCGTGAAGGAGGAGGCAATGAGGCAGCTGTGTGTGTGTACTGGGGGAGAGGAGTTCCCAGGCACAGAGAAGACCAGGAGTAAAGGTCCTGCGACGGTGGTGGTTACAGGGCCGGGAGTATAAAGAGGGATGCGGAGTGTGGTTCATGGCGGGGAATGAAAAGGTGGCGAGGTGGAGCATAGAGGGGGAGGGCATTGAGGTGATGCACTGTGGAATCAGATGAGTGGTCCGAAGGGCTTTTGGTGTAAAGAATGAACAAAAGAGAAGAACAGAAGTGGATTGGTGGAGAACCGGTTGGAGGCTATTTATCGCAACTCCAGATGAGAGCAGACAGCAGCTCTGACTGGGGGGTGCTGATGAGCGGAGGAAAGCTGTCAGTCACCAGATGCTCCACAGGCAAACCCAGCAGGACCTGGTAATGTATGGGCTCTAGAGGGCGATGAAGGGAGCAGATCCAAGGATGATTTCCAGGTTCCTGGCTTGTGCGATGGGAGGCGTGGTTGATAGGAAATCCTGGAGGAAAACAAGTTTGGGGGAGGAGAGGAGATCCTGAGTTCTGTTTGGACACGTTGGGAATTTGAGACATCCTAGGAGAAATATGAAATACATAGTTGGATTTGAGGGTCAGAGCTCTGAGAGGTCTGGGGTAGAAATGGATTGGGAGGTATTGGCATGTAGATGACATCTGAAGGAGAGGGCATGATTGAACCCTCTTAGGGAAAGAATGTAGGGGAAAATGGGGGGCCTAAGACTAGCCTGGAGGGGTCCCCACCTTTAGTGGCCAGGTGGAGGAGGATGGACCTGCAAACGAGGCAGAAGGAGTAGCCAGAGAAGAAAGGATGAAAACCAAAAAAGAGCAGGTGGACCCAATGGACAGAGCTCTCCAGATGCAGGAAGACCCTTGCCTGTGTCCCGAGACAGGTCAGCAGCGTCATCCACCACCACAGTCCTTCCCTTTAGCATGTTCATTCTTTCATTCATTCATCAGCTTGCCAGTGGCTCCTACCAGGCCCAACGCAGGTGCCCTTGGCACTGTAGGGGAAAATGGGGGGGGCTACTAAATGGCACTGGTAGAGACAGGCCCTAGGATATAATCATTTTAGAACCATCTGAATCTTAGGTCAGGGCGAACAGAAGTAAGGAATACTGGCATGGACAGCACCGCCAGTTAATTAGTGCAATAAATTAATGGGAGATTTATTTACAGATCCGAAAGGAAAGACCACGGGACCAAGGGTTAGAAAACCTGAGACCAAGCCCAGTTCCGCCACTGGCTGCCGTGCCAGCTCGGGGATCTCTGTCACCAGGCTTGATTTCAGCGTTAGCATCATTAAGTTTTAGAGAACAGGGCAGCGGGTGGGTGGGTAGGGAAAGGGAGATGAGAAAGGGAAGATAACACTCGTCCTGCAATACCTAATGGGATTCTTATAAGATCTTATGAAATCAACTCTGCAAACGTACTTTGGAAAACATAACGTCAGATATGTTTCTTTATGGCATGAGGAGTGTTTTATTAGTCATATAAAACAGAACCACGTAATTTCTGAATCTGTAGTTTTTTCAGGCACTTATTCCTAAAAAACTGCAGGAATGCCTTTTCATCCCTTTTTAGCCTGCTGCCAGTTCTTATTCTTTTCTAACTAAAAATAAAAAGCAAAACAAACAACATCAACAACAACAACAAATTTTCTAAAGTATATTACCGATGCAAGGAGAAGATAAATATAGAATTGTAACAAAATGGATTCCAGACCACCCAGGCTAAAGGGTTTCAGGCCAAAAACTGAAAACAAAAGGATTACCACTAAATCCTCAAATCTGTTGTAAAAGCCGAGAAGGGAGAGGCCCCCTCCAACCATTCCCTGGAAACCCCGCCTGTGTGCGCCTGCCATTTGGTGACGTCCCTTCGGGGGAGCCTCCTGGTGCCTGCTTTTAAACGGGCCCTCTTCAGAGCAGTGGTTGTGGCACTGGCCCTGGCCGGGCAAAGCCCTTTCTTACGGTGGAGAATTCCCTCTAGAGCAGCACCACGTCTTCCAGAACCAGGCTCCAGCAACGCCTAACGGAGTCAAGCTTTCCTTTTCTAAATATAACCTTGACTTGAGAGGTTAGACATCTCATTCATTTCCGTAAATTCTGCTTTAAAAGCACCTGGGGTCCAGAGGCCGACAAATCATGATGCAAATAAAGCTTCAGCTTCAGGGCTTTTCAGTCGAGGGGCCCCTTCTCAGGCCCTGTGCCTTGTTTTAGCTGAGTAATTTGGAATCCTTTTCCTTAAAGAGCCAAACCCCACTGTCCCCCTGCCCTGAGCTAGCAAGACCATGCTAGCTGTGAGAATTACCGAGACCGTCACCGGGTTGCATTTGATAACTTCCATCCACTCTTCATGGCCCATTTTACTCGATTTGTAAGGTATATTTGTGTAAACTGGATTCCCAAGTTCTCTCAGATTTGGGGGTCGCTCTTTCTTCTAACCAAGAAAAGTGAATTGGACCCCCTTTCATGTAAATGTAGGGAGTCCAGCGCGCTTCCGCCGTTTCTAAAGCTGCTTGGGGGCTGGGTAGAGAGGAGGCGCGACTCGCTTTTGTTGCCTCTCAGGCTGTTTCTCCTCCTGGCCGCCTCAGCTTCATCCCCAACTCTCGAACCTTCTGAGAGAACTCGGCCGCTCCTCCTTCGTGCCCCAGAGGGTGCCTTCCACAAGTCCGTTGCTTAAGGTAATAGATTTCTACGGAAAGGCGGCGGGCAGCTACGGAGCAGTGGGAAAATCTGAATCCAATACCAGGCATGATCTTTGTGCAAGGCCATTCTCTCCGGGGGACGGTCTGCCTCTGCAGTCTCAGGGCCCGCTCGCGCGTGGAGAATGATCTCTTCTTCTTGCTGCCTCTAGGTCCCTTGGGGACCACACACTTCCTCCCCGCAGAGAAGCTGTGGGAAAACGCTTTTACTTTATTACGCGGACCGCTTTCTCTCTCTCCATTTTAATCTCCTCTTCCCAGTTCAGGTCTAGGGAGCTTTGCCTTTCACAAGAAACAGCCCCTCGGTGGGGAATCTCATCATGACCCTTTAAGACAGGAGTATTGGCCATTCTGTGCCTTCCCCCCTTTACATATAAAATGTTCCTTTCCTTTATATCGGAGGTGGAATTTTTAACAGGGTCCAGTAGTTGAGGTCACACCTTCTTGGGTTTGCATTTGTGACACTTAGGTAGCACCCTGGCCCTTCGCCTTCCGGTAACTTAGCAAAATCATTCTCCACAAGATGGTCTTTTTGCTTTGCTTCCCCACCCCTTCCACCCTCCTCTCCTGCCCCCGCAACCATCTTTCCCTCTGATAGTGACTTTAGAATGTCTCAGTTCAATGCTTTGGCAAGTTGTTGGCAATTTTAAATCCATCTGGACTTTGGACATGCGAAAAAACAAGCAACTGTGACGTTTCGTGGAAACTTGTTTTCCGGTCTCTGATGCTTGCTGAGGAAAAGGTGGCTTCTAACCAGCATTGTCAGTTGACCACTGGTTACTTGCCTTCTTAGGCTTCGAGAAGCAGATCAGTGTCAAGCCTTCAGAAGCTTAGAAACATGACTGTCATACAAAAGCATAGTGAGCACACGGTAAGACCTACTTATCTCATTAATGAAGGACCAAAATGGGTTTGAGGGAATATAGGAGAAACAGATGTATTTGTAGTTGCTGAAAGAAACCACAGTGGAATAAATGACTGAATTACACACACAATTGGTTTATGTCACACAGAGCAATAAAACTTAGACCTTTGGGCTATAATCTTCTTTACCAGGCAAAAATAATTAATGTCTTTGTGGGCAAGGCTCATTAGTATTGCCATCAGATAAGAATCATTGGCATTGCTTTAAGGTTACCACAGTTTAGCATTCACAAATCATTAGTGAATAATAAGTCATGCAAAGGTACATATCGTACCCCAAAGGAATTACGTAATCCTTAGGTGGGCTCATGGACATTGCTCTGGTGTGATATAGCAAGGGTACACAGCCAACCTTTTCCATATTTCCAAGGTTTGAATATGTTTTTTCCTTAACATTAGAAAACAACTGTATTTTCCTCTCAACTTTTCTCGATATCCCCATGATTTAAAAATTCTTTGCTCAACAATGGTGTCTATGATAAAACCTGTTTTAGAGAATAATATACATAACACAGTTCTGAGTTTTAAGCCTTTCCTAACCCCACAAAATACCTATTTAGAATAATCTATGAATGGGTTAAGTGCAAGGTATTTATGTACATGCAAGAAATTGAATAGCCCTGGCCATGACACCTAGCGTGACCGGATACTGGGCTGAAGGTATTATAATTAAGCTTTTGTCAGAGAAACGAAGACAGTAACATTTCCTCTCCGTTAACTTTGACATATTAAAATTATGAAACCTTAAGAAGAGTTGAAACCATAGATTCTACTGAGTTAGACGCATGTTTTTAAACATATTAATGGGAGGAAAGTGTAAAACGTGTTGATCTTCTGATTACTCACCTTCCGAGGGTCGGCCGATCACTCTAGAGCGAGTGCACAGTTCCGAAAGGGCGAGCGGAAACGGTGCTCTCCTCAGTGGTGCCCAGTTCCTGCCCAGCAGACCTCCCGGGATGCTGCCCTATGTTGTGGAGACACAGGAGGTGTTTCCAGTGGTTCCTACCTATTAGCACTACAGGAAGGAGGTTATTCAGAGATAAGGAACCGTAGGCGGGCGTCAGTGGTGCTGTAGAAGCATTTGTGTAAGAAATAACCCAAGTGTCCATCTGCAGCATCCCGGCCTGCGCTCCGGAGTTCCAAATTCCAGCTCTAATCCTGCAGAATTCCCACCGCTCCCCTTTGGCAGAGCTATCACGGAAATTCTTTCTGCAGCTGTTGGGGAG
Organism: Mormoops blainvillei; assembly: GCA_004026545.1. NCBI lineage: Eukaryota > Metazoa > Chordata > Mammalia > Chiroptera > Mormoopidae > Mormoops > Mormoops blainvillei. Next base: position 38,384 of record PVJD01002628.1, on the reverse strand, counting down.
GCCGGTCGTAATCAGGGGAGAGTAACAATGACAGCGCTGAGCTACCGCACATCCAAAACATAATTCCACAATCGCTGAGGATAAGGAGGATGAGAAAAATTTGAAATCTACTGATAATCCCCAAACTTAAATGCTGATTCGGCCGCAATTAACCCCATGTTCCAAGAGGGCCATGGATTAGGCTAATAATCAACAGTATTTTAAAATTAAATTTCTTCTCCCTTTATTTTCCTTGCTGATTCTTGAGGAACAAACATTATGGAAAAAAAGCTCAAAGGGTTTGACTGGTGAGTGGGGGTGGATGTGGGGGAGTATGTACTTCTGAGTTTTACAAAATTGGATAATGTGTCTATGTATATAATTTGGAATGTACTGCACTACACAGGAAATACTGCTGTTTGTATTTTGTTATTGTGGTAAAGTACACATAACTAAATTTACCACCTAACTGCTTCCAGGTGTGCAGTGCGGTGGCATTAGGTGCGCTCACAACGATGCACAGCCATCCGCACCGCCCGTTTCCCTAACAGTGTCGTCATCCCAAACAGGAACTCTGACCCGTAAACAAGAGCTCCCACCCCTCCCCCGCCCGGCCCTGGTGGCCGCCACCCCATTTTCTGCCTCTGTGAATTCAACTATTCTGTGCCCCTCACATGGAGTGGGATCATACAATACATGTCCTTTTGTGTCTGGTTTATTTCATTTAGTACATGTTTTCAAGGTTCAACTGTGCTTTGTTTTTAAACAAGATTAGTTTCAGTACTTCATTTGCGAGTCTCAGAATAATTTATCAGTGTCTTATGATAGGATGTAATAGGTGGCAAACTGGAAAGCTGCAGTTTTGCCTTATAAAACCGTTGGGCTCTGTTACTTTCTTTTTTAATTTAAAATTTTTTTTTAATTCTTAAAATTTTTAAAAATCATTTTATTTTTTATATGTTACCATTTTTTTTTAAGCCAGATATTGGCTGTGTAAAATATGAACTGGGAAAAAGAACGGTTAAGAATCTTTACCTAGTGATTAATCTTGGCTGCAAGTATGACTGGCAATTCCGTAATGAAATGAAATCTTCTCCTTGTACCTAGACTGAAAAAAATCAACAGCAATATGTTCTGTTCATTGCTCTTCCCTGTGAGCTCAGAGAGATGGGGCCATGACTGATGCCACTTGTTCAATGATAATGAAATGCAATCAGTGTCCAGCAGACCCAGCAGAACTACTCCAAGGCACAAGAAAAATATGCCTGGATGGTATTCTCCATTTTTCAAACTAAAAAAGCCAATTGCCTCTCGACTTTGTGCCCAGAACGCTGCCTTTTCTAGATAGAGGCTCATGCGTGGATTTCATGTCCAATGAAGCAGTGTATGTATTCACCAGGCAATCAGGGCTCCTTTCATTCCAGGCCTCCACTCACTCACTCGGTGCCTCAAATAATGAATTGGGGAAGGAGAGGGAATGGACTGAGGGAACAATATAATGGGAAAATAAGACAAATATGATCAGGCAGTAACCCCCAACCTAGTTCATCCTAGCTGTACTCCAATTATAGTCAGTAGTTCCTAGGTGTACCACAAAATAGCCCTAACAAAAAAGTAAATCCTTCCTTCAGGTAAGGTTCTCATGAGCAGTTCTAGTTGTACATAAAAAGAGGCCTCAAATCGTGTGAAGCTTAAAATACAAACACATGCAAATACACATGCAAGACTGAAATGAGACGGTGAAGAGAATAAATTAGCACCAGCTGCAGCCCAATTAAGCAAAGGCTTCCACAAGGGAAAACTTACTTATAATTTACCTAAACAAACCCTCTTCCTTTTTTTTTTTTCAATTTTCTGCCTACTAATTTTTCTTATGAAAATGATGACAAAGAGTAAACAAGAGTTGTTATCACTTCACTCTTCCAATCAAAAGAATGCTTGCCCTATCTGGTATGCCTCGGTTGGAGTGTCTTCCCATAACCAAGGGGTTGAAGGTTCAATTCCCAGTCAGAACACATGCCTGAGTATTAGGTTCAATCGCCCATCCAGATGTGTATGATTATAATTCCCAGTCTGAGAGCACGCAAGGGGTAGCCAATAAGTGTATTCTCTCTTGCATCCATGTTTCTCTCCTTTCCTCTCTCCCTAGAAGCTATGAGAAAATGTCCTTGGGTAAGGATTAAAGAAGAAGAAGAAGAAGAAGAAGGCTTTAAAAGTATATTTTTAATCAAATATTTACATTTATAACATTTTAAAATATTTAAAATGTAAAAAATCAAAGTTACACATGCACATAATTAAGAGTAAAAGTTTATGGTGAAAAATAGTAATTTCCGACCCCACTTACCTCCTCAAAGGCCACAATTGTCAAATCTTTTAGCTATTTCTTCTGGTAGTTGTCTGTATTTCTAGATTTATAAGTTTGTACTTTATCTGTTGACTTTGTATATGATGAAGATTTTGCCCTCTTTTGTCATGAATCCTACCACTACCAAACTCCCTCCCTCCTCCACCTCCCAATGTAATTACATTGAGGGTGGGGAGTGAGAAGATAGACCGCCTGAAATCTATTCCACTGTGTATACTGAAGGGCATATAGATAAGCAAAGAAAAAAATAAGGTAATAGCAAGTTCTCTCACACATAGTGCTTGCTTTGTGCTGGGTGCAGTTTCAGGGCCCATTTCATACATTAACTCATTTAACCCTCACAGCAATCCAATAAGGTAGGTAGGTACTGGGATTATCCCCATTTTACAGAGGAGAAAACTAAGGCACAAAGTGTTTAAGTAACTAAGAGATGCTACAAGTCATTTGGATCACTAGGTTGAAGATTATAGATGTGACAGCCCCTTGAAAAGTCAGGAGCAATAGACGGGTGCACAGAAGGTCACGATAATGCTGGTGACAACAATGTTGATGGTGCCTGGCTGCCTGGTGCACACACACACGTGCAGCTGGGAACCAGAGCAAGAGGGCGTGCAAAAGCCGGTCCGGGTTTTGTGGGGACATGATGGATAGGAAATCAGGGGGAGGTCCTTCTTTAAGTAAAGGAGTATAAATTCAGGTAGCAAAATGAATATTTGGAGTGAAAAAATAAATCAAAGCAAATTAAATACCTAAAATAGTGAGAAATACCAAATACTACAACATCCAGAAAAACAACACAATATATTCTATAACAGCCTGACATCCTCTCTGGTTCTTTGTTTCCTATTTTCGCTGCACGCTCTTTGATGGCCTCTACCTGTGTCAACAGTTTTGTAATATGGCTTGCTAAAGAGCCTGGAAAGCGAATTCATTCTTTCTTTTACTGTGATTGATAAAAACATGTTTTTAATATTTACGGTTTAGCACTTCATTTCAGTTTTACAACTTATTGGAAATGTTGTGTGAATTTTAAGACGTTGTTCATTTGAGAAAATCTCTAACCTATAGATCTTTCGTTCTGAGCTGACAATTTCAGGCCATTTGCAGTGTTATTGTGTTGTGGCTCTCTTACCTACTCTCAGAATTGATGACATTCATAAACCAATGACTAGAAAGGGACCCAAAGTGTGGAGTCTTCCAGCTCATTGCCTCTGAGGGCAGAGACTCCTTGGCGGTAAGCCCCCGCCCTTTACTGCACAAGCCCTCACCTCACAGCTCTGGTGTTGCAGCTCAGTGCCAAGTGACAGCATCTATTGTTTCTCCAGGAAGGTGGCAGTTCCACTTTCCTCTCCCAGGTCGCACACTGAAGTGCATTGAGATGATGGCCCTGTGGTCCCAGCCAACGCTGGTACTGCTGGCAGCAGCGTCGCAGGGGCAAGAGGCTCAGGCAGCCCCTGGAGCTAAAGCCATGCCTTATTCCCAGAAAAGGGCTAGGGCTTGATGGGCGGAAGCTATGCCAAATATGATCACGAGAAGACTTGCTGGACTGTGCACGAGCTGAAAGGAAAACATGCATTTTGTTATTCCAATCAAACGCCTGGGACATTCCACCAAAATAAAAACATAAGCTATCATTTGAACAACTTTCATTATGTAGCCACGGAAAGTGCAGAGTGGGGTTGCTAACTCAAATGGCATTCGGGAGGCCTGGGTTTTGCTTCCTGTTCTAGGCTGCAGTGAATAAGCCATTCTGCTCCCCACCTACAGTTCTTCGCTGTAAATGGGAAAACGGCAATGGATCACCAACTCGGGCCCTTCTGGTCCCTGGACTAACCAGATAGAGTGTAACTGGGAATCCCCACCTCTCTTCTGCAAAACCAAACGGGCAAACAGCACAGTGAGAACCCAGCACTGGCCCTGTTTTCTACGTGCAGTTTGGAACAGCCAAGGTCAAGCACCAACCTGGGAATTGAAAAGGAAAATCCAAGAGAGGGCACCACAAACCATTCTATAAGAGCAGAACAGTTTCCACTGGCACCCAGGAGTTTTAGAAGCTGCATGAATTCATGAAACCTCGGTGCCTGAAAAGTTAAATCAAAAGGAGAGAGTATGAAAGAATCTCTGAGCACCTTTTGCTAGCTAACAGCTTGCAGAGTGTACTTTCGACAATGGAGGTGAAGAGGAGTATGCGTCCTGCTCAGAGCGTCCCACTGTTTTTCTCCTCCTCCTCCTCCTCCTCCTCCTCTTCCCCCACCCCCCTCCTTCTAATTACTGTAAACGATAGTGAGGTTTGTCACTTTCTAAATTCTGTTCATGTCAGCCTCTTAACCGTGGACTTTTCTAGTTAAAATCTTAGGAAATAAGCTATTAGGCCACTGCTTCTCCGATCAATGGAAAAATTACACTTTAATGATACACAGTGACATTGAGCAAGTTAGAACACGCACGCCCGAAGCAGTGAAGCACCTTCTCTTCTCCAAAGCTGCTGTCGGTTGTTTTAAAAAATGAGCGTACAGCACTTTTTCTTTGTTCAATATATTTTTCTTATTTTAAAAATCACTATTGTTACCTCTGATAATAAAAGCAGCACACGTCTGTACTAAAAATTACAAAGTGTGTACCATGAAACAGCAAAGGCCCCTATTACCTCAGATATAAACACTGCTTAGTTTATATTCATCTAGATAGTTTTCAGTGGATGCTATTATAGATCTTTATAGTGTATATAAATTGAAAGAAGAACATACACAACACTCCTTTCACTTCGCCTTTTCTTCTTCTAGGCTTGGCCGTCAATAGTGGACATCTTTCTATGTCAACACACGTAGAGCTGCCTCGCTCTCTTTTGACATCATCACAGCATCCCCTTGTATGGAGGTATCATGATTGTTTAATCTGCTATTGATATGTATTTGGGTGGGTTCCAATATCCCTGAATAGGAACAGTAATGAATAAAATTCTTGTGTAATAATCTGAGTGCACATCTGCAAGTGTTTCTGCAAGAGAAATTCCTGGACGAGGAATTGCTGAGTCAAAGACGATGCATGTTTTAATTTGAACAGATACTGCCAAGCTGTCTTCTAAGAGGGTTGAGCCAATTTATACCCATCATCACTACTCCATAAATTAGCCTGCCTTCTCCACTCATACTTGTGCTAACCCTGTACTCTCAAACTTTTAAAAGTTTTACCAATCTGACAAACGAAGGGAGATATCTTCTTGTTTAAATTTTTCTCATTTGGGTTATTATATAAAGGATATTATATAAGGAATCACTAATAATAACCCCCTAAATAATAAGCAAATAAATAAATGAGTAAAGCAGTAATGAAAAAAAAAATCAGTTCAGTATTTGAAGCTTTCTCTAAGAATCCGAAACATTCTCTAAGTTTAGGCACCTAAATTAATGACTCACCAAATGGAAGTCCAGGTAACTAAGGGAGCAAGGGACTACCAGGGGCAGGATTGTCCCACTTCAGTCGTCCAGGCTTAGGAGGGTCCAGAATTGATGGTGCACGCTGGGTCTGCCACCTGCCTAGTTTTTTGCTGCTTTTCTGCCTCCCTATCCCCCTCTCTCTGCCAGCTCCCAGAATGCCTGTGTTCCTCATCACCCTTCTCTACCGTCACCGCAGTCAAAATATGGTCAATTTTTCTATTCTTCAGACCACATGCTGAATTTACAGGGATTCTGGAGCACTGCCCGCACTAATTCCCATAAGCCCGCATATCAGGAATTAAACGAGAACTACACCCAGAGAGGCAGGCTGAGCAGAGAGGCGGGCAGCACCTCTCACCAAGAGCTTGAAGGGAAAATATCTCCACCATTCCTTCCTTCGAATTGAAACAGAACTGCAAATTCTATGTCTATTTCTTCTATCAGTGGACACAGCTGGTCTTTAAACTGTGCTCGGTTAAAGAGCAAATGGTTTCGCCTCCACAGAACCAGAGCCGCCCACTTCCTGTGCCTTGGAAATGGCGGTTCACCTATGAAGGAAGGCTATCTGTATTCTAGTGTTTTTCCCTAGTTGAAAGGCAAATACATAAACAGGATAAAAAAAAATTTAGCGAGCATGAGAAGACCTAATGATAAGTAAACTTCTCTCTCAGTGCAGAACTTCAGCCTGGCTATACCTGCTAATAATTTCTGGTCTGGGTGCTTCTAGTAATTTTCCATGCTTATTCACATATCAGTTGTTTTTACATAAGTGGAAGCATCTTGTGAAGACCGTTGTGTACCTTGTTTTTTTCACCTAAGGTATTATCGTATATGTTATTCCAAACCTTCATGACTGTAGGTACCTCGTTCTTCTTAACTGCACAACCACCTCTGGAGGCTCTGCCACTTTTGCTTCACCAGTCAGGTGTGCTATATGCACATGGCCCTTTGTGCAATATGCTAGTCTACGTGCAGGATCTACTCCCAAAATGCTGCGTCCCAGGATTTTGCTTTTTCAACTTGGCTAGATAGCACAAAATTGCTTTCCAAAGAAGCGGTACCACTTCTCACTCCCACCAGCAGTATATAGAGGGGCTTCTCCTCACTCTCTTAAGAGAAGCCCTTTATGCTGCACATAATACAATAGTCTGAGGAAATGGACCCAAATTACATAAATTAGAATCAGTCCGGACCCCTCAAAGGGGCCAAATCATGTCCACTGATGTCAGTCTCACTTTATGAGGACACTATTTGTCTCATGTCCTCTGAGAGCTTTGTAAACCACACCATCTCTGGCAATTTTATCCATTTTGTCTCCGAAGGAGGCGATGGTCCCAACACCACTTAAGTTCTTTCGCTGAAACAATTTTCTAGTGCATCCCCCTATTCTATAGCTTGTACTTGCCCTACTCTCCCACCAACTCGCTACAGAGCGATTTCCCATGACCCTTAAATATCCACTGGTCTAACTGAGCCACTGGTTGCCCATGGAGAAAATGACCACATTCACTGCCATCGATAATAATGCTGCCTTCAGGTTATATAGAATTTCTCCCCAAAAGCACTCCTAACATTTAAACACGCATTATGTCATTTACCTGCATGGCCTCTTACTGAGGTGGGGAAGGTATTTTGAAACTGGAGATACAAGGAGAGGTCACCTGGATATCCTCTACAACAGCCATGAAACAAGATGTACCAAGATCCCAGAATAAACCAAGGTGGATCTAAGAAAGCTAGGTAATGGGACTTGAGAGAAATCCATTAACCGATATTTTTTCTTTTAGTCTTTTTGGGTTTTTTTCTTTTAGTCTTTTAATCTTTGTAAAGGTTGATCTTTAAAAACACAATGTCAGGGTGGAAGCGGGTCGCTGAGATGCCAGACCTCCTCCCAGCGGGCAGCAGTGAGGTGGGCAGATGGCCACATGCTCTGACCTGGCCCACCATAACTCTAGGAATAGCCGGGGCTACCAAGGCCCATACTCGTCCAACCTATGGATAAAGGAATATAGCGTCATGAGGATGGTTACGGGGGGAGAGCAGGTGGCAGTAGGAAGGACAAATTCTCCAGTGTGTTAAGTGGGCTCTTTTAGGCATTTTCCAAGGTCAGTGTACCCTGTGAATCCTAAAGAATCCTAAGTCAATTCAAGTAGTGAGTGGTCATTTGGGTAAGACGCCCACAGGCCTGTGAGAGAATACGTATCTTGGACAGGGCCTCATTTATTCAGGAGAGTGATGTGACGGTGGGAGGCCTGGCTCTGCATTCCAGGGAGTCACAGGAAAGCTGGCTGCACCGAGCCTTCCTGTGCAGGGAGCTACAGACATTGCTTGCTCTTTGGGAGGCTTTGCCAGCTCACCTGGATGTCCCAGGGCTGAGCCCAACCATGAAGTCCTTAGAGCCCCACCAGGCTGCTGAGGCCACCGTGCCCAAGGAGAAACGCCTGGCATAGACACCCCACTGAGTGGGTTCTGAAGTTTTTATACTGTCCAAGTCTTCCTAGCCTGAAACTACATGACAGCTTTAATACCAATCAAATCCCTTGAATTTCCCCAGACCTCCAAGAGGTGACCGGAGTAGGAAAAGGAAGAAGGGAGGGAGTTAGCAGTTATTACACCTCCATTCTGTGACTTAAGCTATGCTAAGAGCACATTTAGTAGTTGTTCCTCCTTTTTAAGTAACAGCACCATTCTTCCCAGGTTCACATGGGACCAACCCCTAAACCCTCCCACCCAGAGGTGTACTTGTGACTCAGAACTGGCCCATCAGCAGCCTCACCAAGATGTTTGCTGTGTCTCAGCAAAAAGACTCCCTCCTTCCTCCACCCATTCTCAGTGCTAAGGGTCACGTGAGTCTAGAGCTGCTGAGGACGACTTCTCGAAGTAAGGCCAATGGAGAAATTATCAGAGTGGAAAGAGAGAACACAGATTTCCAATGACATCTTGGGAGTGCCTCGATGTTGTTTTGCCTGAAAGGGAAAAAGCTCCCTGGATTTTTTTAGCTGTGTGCGCTAATGACACCCTTGCTTATACTATTTTGATTAATGCAGTAAAAAGCTGGAATTTGAACCCAGCTTTGCGTGACTCCAAAGCCATGCTCTTTTCACTATATAGAACAGCTTTCCAAAAAAACAGCACTCACTGAGCCAGCATTTTCTTAAGCCCCACACCCTCAACCCCAGTTGCATGCTCCAGAGTGAAGAACAAGTCCAGTGCAGCCATGGAGCTGAGGACACTCCTAGTACTGGTCTTTGCAAAAGTCACCCCTCCCCAACAGACACACACGCTCCCACCTACTTATCTCTCTGAGGGCTGGTGGCTAGAAAAAGCTTTCCTGGGTATCTGGTCCCCAATCATACTTTGGGGTTTGGGGCTCTGTTGCAACCTACCCAAGCTATATGATGGTGCAGGCCCGTCAGAGGAACCAGCTGATGTCTTGCTGGAACAGCAAGCACTCCGGGCAGGGGCAGGGGGTGGGGCAGGCAGGCACCAGCAATTGTCACAGTGTCCCTGAGAAAACAACAGCAGGAGATTGTCTTAGTCTGTTCGGGAGACCATACTAAATGCCTTAGACTAGATGACTTAAACAACAAAAATTTATTTTTTCATAGTTCTGGTGGCTGGGAAGTTCAAACTCAAGGTGCCAGCAGAGTAGGTTTTATTCTGATGTCTCTTTTCTTGGCTTGTAGGTGTCTGCCATCTCTCTGTGTGCTCATGTTGAGGGGACACTCAAGGGCTGGAAAATTTTAGTTTAGGTAATAGTGAGGAAGCTTAGCAATCAATGCTTGTAAAAAGCTATTGTTTCAGGAACTGAAAGTATGATCTGTCTTGATTCTAGGAGACCATAAGCGGTTCCCCCTTTGTGCCTCGGAAGGACTACAAGCAGTCAAGATGGAATCTGAGCCATTGTGCTCCAGGGTAAGATGTCCAAGGCCCAGGACACAGATAAAGACCACCACCACCCTGGACACAGGTAAAGAATCAGGCGTCAACAGATGAAAGAATGCTGCGGGTTTTATCTGATTAACTTTTTCCCTGAATTCCAAACACCTTACCTACCCTTTTCTTCTTATAAAAAGGGTTGATTTAAAATGGAATTTAAGACAGTCTGTTAGGGTACATAACTTGCCATCTTCTCAGGTCAGGGGCCATCTAAATAAAGCGCCCATCGATTCAATCCCTGTCTCTGCTTCTTGGGTCTGGTAGTGACAGGCAGCACAAATGCCGGCTTCTCAGGTTTCAACGTGGCCTTGTGTGCGTGTGGCTATGTTACCAAATGTGGACCTGTTTTGGTGAGGGGGGCACTCAGATACTGTTACTGAAACAATGCCCCACCTTCCCCGGGGTCCCTCTGTTCTAGGTTCTTTGCCCGCCACCCTTAAAAATTATGGCTCTCAATGGCAGAGTTTGGCGAAAAGGAAAGGAATTATTTATTCAAAAGTTCTATAGGTTTTTGAATAATGGCTAATTGTTGCCGCTAAATCTTGAAACCCCTTTAAAACACTCATCGACATGCACAGTTCTGCCTTTCGCCCCCATGCCCAGTCAGGCCAGTCAGGGGTACCGTCCCTCCGGAGAAAAAGAATGGAAGTCTGGAGCTCAGCTAGGCAGGCCTCTGTGGTTCCCAGCACCATCAGCTGTGTCGCCGCAACCCCCAGTTCTTAATACAAACCCATGTGGCACCTTCTCCTGGTCCACTAGCAGGAGTCCTTTCTCCCCTTTCCTTCCCCCATGGTCCTCGCACTGTTCCCCGCCGGTGTGGGGAGAACCATTCCTCAGCAACCCTGCACAGGCGTTCTGTAACTCAGGGAGCTCCTTCCCAGTTACCTCCCGGGCTTAAGTTATGCAAACTTTCCTGGTTAGTCTTGTTGATATGCAAAATAACTGTCTTTGCATATGAGGAATGAGGCTATCTTGCTGTTATTGACATGCAAAATGACTCTCAATGGCCTTGCTCCAAGGCAGGTCTGAAGCTCGCCTGTTATTGACATGCAAAGTAACTCTGAAAGGCTCTACTCCCTGTCTCCCTTCCCCCATGGTGGCCTGCCTTGGGGTGGGGGAGGAAGGACATCCTATATTTTTCTTGGACACCCCACATTCTGGATACTGTGACAAATCTCCCTTTGTGGGGGCCCTGGCTGGACTCTGTTGCAGACAGAAAGAGAAAAGGGGGGAAGAGACAGAGAGAGAGAGAGAGAGGGAGAGAGAGAAAGAGCTAGAGCTCTCTGATGGTGTCTTTTCTTATAGGGATACAAATTCTATTGGATCAGGGACCTACCCTTGTGAATGCATTTAACCTTAATTATTTCCATAAAGGCCCTGTTTCTAAATATGGTCACATTGGGGTTAGAACTACAAGCTATGGATTTGGGGGTGGGGCACAGTCAGCCACAGGAGATGTGGAGAAAATACAGGCCGGGATATTCAGGAGAACTTGCCGGCAGCTGGGGCCCCTTCCCAGGCTCAGGCACTTCGCGGTGCTTAGGACAGACAGCTTCTGAGCTGTACTTCATTGCCGCCTCATTCCAGGACAAAATGTTGGGCTTTCCCTTTTTGTTTTGGCAGCGATGTATGTCGGACTTCCTGGTTTCAAGATAAATCCACATGTTATGATTGTGGTATCCCAACTGGGAAAACTAAATTAGTTAACTGAAAATGAAAAATAGGAAAATTAAACCAGCAAATTCTCCAAACATATTGGGCCAATTTAAAACCCAGGTTAACATTGATTTATTGTTTTAATAAGATTCCTGTGTAGAGGAAAAAAAAAAAAACTGACCTGCAACATAAATAAGTGTGGGGAATGTGTTTATTTGGCTGCAAAATACAGGAGCCACAGGGCAAATGACTCCACATTTTCTGCTTTTTTTTCCCTTAGTTTTAAAATCATTGGTCCTTAAAGCATTATCATCATTATTGTCACCTAAGACCAGTGTCCACAGAATAATGTAAAAGTCAGCTAATATTCTGGATTCCCTCATTAAACATGCCCGTGGAGGCGCTGGCTCGCAGCTCGTCAGCCAGGACAGTCGCACAGCCAAAGGAGAAGCCCTGTTCAGAGGAGACCAAGTGGAGGGACACATGGGCCTCCCCTCAGCTCCATTCCCAGCCAAACCAGGGCCACCCTACAACACTCAGTAGTCGCTGTAGGGCTGAGGCTTCAGGAGTGGCACCCCTTCTCCCTCAGTGAGTCAAGTGCACCTCAAGTTCAGGAGCTTGGTCAGCTCCCCTTGGCCTTTCGACCACCTACGTGCAGAGCTGTGGTCAAGGGCTTTGGGCCCTCTCATGGGATACTGTGAGAGAGACAGCCATGTGCACTGCCACCTGACAACAAGGCCAGAGGAAAAGTGCTCAGAAGTCAGAGCCAAGGCCCAGACATTGCATGGCGAACCCACAGCCTCAAAAATCACATGGTCATCCCCAGCTCTAACAACCCAGAGGCCAGAGACGTAAGGGCCATTTTGAAGTCCTTGCAAAGATGGGCAGAGCCAAGAACCTAGGTCTCCGATCTCTCAGGAAATAAGCTCTTAGGAAATAACAGGTTCTATTTAGAATTCATGGAGCATAAAGTGGATTTAACTGTGTTCCCAATGTTTTATTTCGTGAACTCAGTGATGAATACATGGGTATCTCATATTTTTCCTCATTCTTTTTTCTATTGTCTTAAATATTGTATAACTCATTACAAAATAAAATTACACTAAGATGGCATTGAGGCCTTCCTAGTGGTAGGGATACACTTTGAAATCCAATATACTTGATGAATTTGAGGGGGAACTAAAGAGTTACATGTTCATAAGAAGTCCAGATAAGATGCTTCCATTCCAGGACCTACGATGGTTTAAATCTTCATCCAGGCTAAAAGAACTCGAGTCCATCAGCTATCGAGTCAAATCCTAAAATATTAGCAATAGGCTGTTCTGTTCCTTCTTTGGACTCAATAGAATAGAAACGTTACTTCTTTGTCCTTTTGCATGTAGAGTACATTTAATCTTCATACAACTCATTTTCATTCATGCGGTTCCCACACACAGCCCCAGAAAGGAGACGGTGGCCTTCCGCCTCCTCATCACAAAGGATAAAATTCGGACGCATCGCACGAAGAGGCTGAGAGCGCACAGGAGGGCTGGAGTCAGCAGCAAAGGCATTTCGCTCCACAGAGCCTCAGCCCCGCCAGAAAGGCTCCACTTGTTGCTCCGCCATTTAGCAATCTGGTGTGTATCAGCTGTTAGATAAATGTCTGTTCCCAATTAATTTTATCATTATTGATCTGTCTTTGATGGGTATTTATAACACCGCATTATCAACAAACAGTAGAAGATAAAGAGGCTGAGGAGTAATGGGAGCTGGAAAGGCTCCATGAAAGGACCTAATCTCCACCGTGAGGCGCTTGTTCACATTAATAAGTCCCTGAAACCGATTTCTGTGGAAAATGCTTTAGAGGAAAACCCAAGGAACTCTTTCAGAATGACTGCAACTCCTGTCTTTTGGGGAATGTCTATATGTATGTAAATATGCATGTGTTTTTAATTGAACTATGTCTTCCTTTTGATAATAAGGAGCCTTAAGAAAAAGAGTTAAAGCCAGAAGGCTATATGTGTGTGTGTGTGTATCTATACATAGTACGCATGTATTTGAAAGGTGTTAAATGTGATATATATGTATATGTATATATAGAAAGTATGTGTTTCAAAGAAGTTAAATCTGGTTTTATTTATTACATGAAAATTGATAACTTCAGTGTGATTAGGCTGATTAGTGAGTTACTAGTTGAGTTAGTAAATGAAAATAAAGTGAATATTGCTATGTAAGAAAAGTTGATTTGTGGGAGTTAAGAAGAATACATCGGACCCGCTTGATAAAATACAGAGCGCTAACGCCAGCCTGGAGAACTGTACCCACCACAGGCTAACGAGGAACCTTACAAATGGTGCGATGTGGTGGGAGGGGAGGGCCGCAGCTCAGGAGTCAGGCAGACCCGGGTGGGCTTTGGATTCACCTATCACTGGCCGTGAGACCTGGGGCACCTGGCTCCTCATCCGCAGGACGGCAGTGAAAAATACCCACCCGCGTGGCGGTTGTGAGGGAACGTGAGACCGTGGATGTAAACCGGGAGCCCGGAGGCTGGCACAGAGTAGGCACTCAACACACTGATGTCCCTTTCACCTCAGGAAAAGACGCTTTTATCTAGGAGTCTCATTCTCTCAGCAGAAAAAAGTCTAGGTTTGAATTTGCTATAGCAACAGTGAGAGAAAAATGAAGACATGGGATTCTATCAATAGTTTCTTCCCATGGCTCTAAAACCCTTTAGAGTTCTTTTCTTTTTTTTAATTAAAATAATTATTTTTGATTGATTTCCTATTACAGTTGTCCCAGTTTTTCCCCCTTTGCCTCTCTTCACCCAGCATCCCCCACTCCCTCAGAGCATCCTCCCACCGTTGTTCACGTCCGTGGGTCATACGTATAAGTTCTTTGGCTACTCCATTTCCTATACTGTACTTTTATCTTAGCAGCCAATATGCAGGGGTATAGCTTTTCTAGCTGTTAAAAACTGAAGTTCTTTCTTACCACTTGCTAAGTTGTCTCTGCCTCGAGTCCCTGCCTCACCACCTTAGGCCCCTGGGGACCCTCAGGGCTAACACCTGCTCATTAGAGTGGGGGCCCGGGGGGTGCGCTTCGGGACCTTCTTACGAGCTCCAGCTAGTTGTCCATTCTGATACACTGAAATGTATCACCATATTCTCCTCGTTTCCAAATATTTCGTCACCAGTCCTCTCTTCAGACACCTCTTCTTTGGTCCGTAACTTATTTACAGGATAACAGAGAACTTGAAATCACTCTCCCCCGGGGAAATCGCTTTGGGGACCAGGGCTGGCTGTCCTGGCCGATGTCTTGTCTACTTGGATGGCTTCCCCTCTTAGCTCCAGCTGCAGTGGGGTCACTTTTCCTGGTAAGGTTTGTAATAAAAACCGAAAGGGTGTAACTGAACTCCCAATTTACAGAGTAGCTTTGTTTGTTTTGAAGGATTCTGAACCGTGAAAAGAGGGATCTCCACAATGTGTGTTCCCGTGGGTGGGCCTGCTCTGAACAGCAATTCTTCCTCCTTCCCTTGGGGCGTATACATTCCTGTTGAGAGTTGACAGAGCTGCTCCCAGCCCCAGCCCCAGCACACACAAAACTGGGCAAGTTTGGCCCCTCTTTCCCTCCAGCGGTACCCCTCATAAACCACCGCCTCTCTAGGTCGTCAAGTTATTGTAACGAGGCCCATGAATCCGTACTCACAGCAAGCACTGTCTTATTCATTACATTAATATCGCAGCGCACAGACTTTGCGCCAGGTACTGCCGGGGTCTGCATCTGCACTGTTTTTTAAATGTTATTAGATACTGTTGTGATTCCTAAAACACAGATTTATCCAAAATCTCACTGAATTATGATGCTCTTTGGTTACACATTTACAAAATCAACCCCTGGGAAACATGCAACAACTATCATGTGGGAAGGCTGTAAAACTTGACATTAACAAGAGGTCCTCACCCTAGAAAAGCAGGACGGTGTTGTAGTGCATTATGGAAATGAGAAAAAAGGTACATAAACTGAATGATCAGCATATGAGTAAAGAGCCATGAGAACACCAGCTCGCCACTCCTCTGCATGGGAGGCCATCATGCCCGTCAGTGGGGCGCTCCTCGTTCTCCATAATTGCACAATAAAGAGGAAGATCGGGGCAACTCTAGAGACTCAAAGCTCAGGAAAATGTGCCCACATCTCAATAGGACTTTTACAAGCAACATCAGTGAAGGCTGCTGAATTCAAGCATGTCACCACCTCTGGGAGCATGGTGATCTAAGAGGGCTGAAGGCCAGTGCAATTATATCTGCATCTTCTCCTTCCTTCCTCCTCAGTCCCCCGCCCTCCTGTTCTTCCCTCCTCTGGCTGGTCTTCAGAAAAGTGTTGGCAGGTAGCAGCCAGCTGGGAAGGCTGCCAGGTTTCTCGATGGAGGAGCTGTGCTGCAGCTGTGTTGGCAGAGGAAGCCGTGGAGGAGCCAGGGCAAATGAATTAAGTCCTGATTTTTCATGGTAAGCTACGGGATATTTGTAACACACGGGGGCAGCTGCTGGCTGCATTGCATCAGCTGGAATAGTGCTGCAATAGAGAGAGAACCTGCAATGGTGACCAAAATGAAGAGAATCACCATGCTAGAGCAATGCTGGAAGGGGTACACCTTGTTTTAAACAAAACCCCAACACAAAGCCTTAAAAAAACAGCAATTCTGTTTTCTTATTATTCGCTGATGATGCTGTAATACATCTTCAGTCAAGCTGCACTACTTCGAGCAACTCGCTCATAATCTTTCTCATCTAGTCCCAAATTGGCAGTATTTTAGGTAGTGGCCAGTTGCCAAGGGCAATATGCCAAGTCTCTACAGAATTAAATAAAATGAAGAATTGGCAAAGTGAAGGTGACAAATGTATGTAGTCATCTCTGTGTCTCAGATCCAAAAAACATTGCTTTTTCCTCAAGAAATTGAATGAGTCGTGACTAAGCAATGGAGTGATAGGGAGCTATTTCTCTAGGATAACCTTGACCGATCTTTAAAACCTCCTCCGGAGTTAATTTCTGACTTACAAAACGAGCGAAGATCCTCAACAAAGAATACGTAGAATTGTTTCTGCTCCGATGCCATTATAGCAGGTAGTATGATGCCCTATCACCACCGAAATGTTCACCTCCTGCTCCCCAGGACCTGCACACGTTGCCTCATATGGCGGGGGAGGGGGGGGCTTTGCAGGTGTGATTAGGGATCTTGAGATGGGAGATGATCCTGGATTATCTGGGGTTCCAATTGTAATCACAAGGGTACTCAAAAATGAAAGAGGGAGACAGGACAGCCTGTGTCTGTGATAGGATGTGAGAAAGATTGGACCAGCCATCGTTGGGTTTGAAGATGGAAGGGGGTCATGAACCAAGGAATGCAGGCAACTTTTAGACGCTGGAAAAGGCAAGAAGGCAGGTTCTCTCCTAGAGCCTCCAGAAGGAACACAGCCCTACTACCTTGACTTGAGCCCGGGGAGACTGAAAGATAAAAATATGCATTATTTGAAGTCAAAGTTTGTGGTCATTTGTTACAGCCACAGCAGGAAACTAAGACAGTCACAACTGAATAATGTCAGATAGTAGCTTAGGAGTTCTGTATTTCATTTAGGATAAAAAACTGTCTATAGTCATACCTTGGTACTTCAGAACTCATCAAGCCCTGTACCCTTCACATTTTGATGAGCAAAAAATGTTTCGGCACTCAGCACTTGCTCGGAACTCGTCACACTTGTTACGACTTGAATGAGTCATGACGCTGCCCCACAAGAGAAAATGCTTCTTTGTTTGATATGCGTCCGTTTTGGCACTTGTCACGGGTTCTGGAACAAATTAACAACTAGTACTGAGGTACCACCATATTTCATTTAGACTAGATCCTCTGGCAATATTTAGTTACTAAACAAATATATGTGAAATATCTCAACTTCAATAAGATACTATTTTCTTAGTTTCTTTTCTCAATAGGGAAGTGAGTGTTGAACCCTAATTACATTCTAAAGTTGAATAAGTATAAAACAAGGGGTTTTCATCAAACTTAAGGCACACAAAAAGTACAACAGAAAACAGGCAGAAATGAACCGTTAGGTTTCTCATGGGTCACTGGAGTGAGAACCTAACCCTTACACCTTGCTGGTTTTGGAAATAAGCAAATACCTAGATGAAACTCTCTTATTTTTCAACCACTGGATTCAGAAATACATTATAGGGTCAGTCTTCAGAAGTGTTAGTTCATCAGTCAAATTAATATCCCTAAGAACTTTAAGATTCAAAATTTTACTGGCAGAAAATGAAGGCATGAAACTTCTTTGAGGTTACAACTTTCACAAGAGGAAAAAGAATCAAGACATCTTTTACTTGAATTGTTCAGGTTAAGCTACTGTTTCCTGAGGTGCGTCTCAATGGTCCCCTGAGGGTCAAGTGTGCATTTCATGTGACATGACCTCTAATTTCAAAAGGGTCTGGGGTGGGAAAATATATAACATATATATATATATGTTATGTTATATATAATATATCTTAACATAACAACACATCTGGTGTCTCACTGAAAAGCACAAGCCTGGGTACAATTTACGAGGGCACATGTTTTCCAAGTTCTAACCCTATTGAAGTTCCTGTGCAAGTCAATTGTGGATTAACTGCACGTAATCCCAGAACCTAAGTGTGCATGGTCTGGGAAATGAAAATAAACTGGAACTGACAGTGTTTAGGACCAGAGAAACAATCCAGCTACAGCGCTGGCCTCTCAGCAAGACGATCAGCCTCCAAAGATAATCGGGAACACGGGAAGCTTGGTATCACCCAGGATGGTATGACGGTATTACTATTCAAACGTCTAACTGGTAAATGATGTCTCTGGATGGAGAGAATATTCCTTAGCACATGGATAATTGCAGTGCCTTGTAAGAAAGAATAGAGTCCCTGTGCACAGAAGCAGAGCTGCTTCAAGCTGGGGCAGAAGGGATGGGGTGTACATAAAAACAGTATGCAGCTCTGTAGGGAGAAAGGGTTAAGCAGATGGTCATGGCGTTGAACTAGGTGGCTAGGGTTCATGGTAGCTCTAAGCCAAGAAGAAAAGTTCATGAAGCAGCACAAAACCTCCTTGCTATGTAAAGTACACACAAAAAGCTACTCAAGAAAAACTGCAGCTCTTTGAGCAGCAGCCACCAAGCATAAGAACCTAATTCTAAATCTCATGCGTGCTGGGTTGGGACCCTGAATAGACTTCACAGCTTGTTTGGATTGGCTAAGGAACTGGCTCTCGTTAGACCTTCTGGTTCAGGATCATCTGTCCTCAGAGCCGGGCCGAGCTGGGGGAGGGGGAGGGCGGCATTTCCAGCAGCGTTGGCTTTACCTGAGTGGATCATTACTTTTTTTTTTTCTTTTTTTTTTTTAGCAAGAAGATACAAGAGCTTGAGTTTCACATCTCTTCTTTAATCTTAAAGCTGCTGAGTTCCCATCACATGTACATTTCACTTGGCAATTCAATGAAGCGAGGCTGAAATTAAAAATGGAAAAAGTTAAAACAAGTCACTGCCAACGTTTAATCCCCAGGTTTGGCCCTGCATATATATAGCGCCAAAGCAGCATCGGGGAGCTAAAAAGAGATGAATCTGAAGAGATGGTAGCAAGGAGGAGAGGAAATGAAGTGAACTCTTTGAACCAAATCAGAGCAAAAGAGTCAAAGTGCAGGAGTAAGAAAGGTCTGACAAAGAGGACGAACCATCGCTGTTCAGGGCTCTCTGAAGATGCCTAAAGAAAACCCAGCACCACAGAGGGGGGCCGGGAGAGACCTGAACATGAGGCTGTTAAATATCCCAGCTCTTCTGAGACAGCACGCAGCCAAGTTCCCTGTGAAGAGTACTTGCTTCTGCAGACAGGGAGGCAGGAGAGCATGCTGAGAGTAAAGCAATCAACTCTTGGTGTTATTAGGGTAGAGGGAAGAGGTTTTGGTTCACAGGAGAGGCCTTTCAGGTTTCAGAACTGATATATTCCTAAATGCGAGGGTAGCTAATTATACATTTTAATTTATGGAGGCAGAATGCACTGGAGCAGAAGAAGTCGGCACAAGAGTTTCCTCAGGAGTCCCATTCCATGGGGGCTCATGGCAGAAAGGAGGGTGGGAGAGCATTTGCGCTGAGGCTGGACTTCAAGCTGGTACAGCCAATTAGCAGTCTCCTTGTTAACATCTGATTGTGGCTGTTTCTTAAATTCTCATTTCTGTTTCTCCTTACCACCTCTTAATACACCCTGACATGCCGGGGGTTAGAAGTGGGGTGAGAAATGGGGGAGGTAGGTGCAGAGAAGACGGTGTCAGACTGCGGCCTGCTTGGGCAAATGCTCACCTTGAACTTCAGTGATAGACAGGGCCCATGGCTCATGCACAGTCTGACCACTGAATTGTTAGGGGACAGGCCGAATAATGGCTCTGGTCTTTTTTCAGGCTCCCTATTGGCTTACCTTACACTAGCTTGCCTGTCAGACTAAAAGCGGTAAAGCTCTGTAAATAAAAATACCAATTATGAAAACCCATGTGGCAATTGTCTCAGGTGGGGTCTCAAGGAAACAGAATCTGAGATGAAAATTGAATGCAGATGCTTTATTGGTGAGTGCTGTCTGTGGAGGAACAAAGGCAGCAGAATTGGGGAATGGAAGAAGTTCAGCTGGGATGCAATGGTTTTAAAAATGCCGTGGTTAATTTCAGGGGGAGCTCTGAGACTGCATGGCCCTTCGGGGTTGTCCTGAATTGGACTGAGCAGGCCAGACCTTCATGCTTCTGTGTTGCCATTTCATGGTTGTTGATTTAGGATACACCTTACATCACGGGGTGTCCTCTCCTCCAGCCGGCCCCTCTTCCTCACACCTCCTGGTCCTCAATTTTCTCATCCTCCTCTTTCCAGGTCCGTGACCAACCAGCCAAGCATCCACCACTGTCTATGAGTCCATAGATATTCTAACTGCAGACACTTCTCTTTCTACCCAGTGTGAATAGGCAGGTGAATCACCCAAAGCTCTACCCACTGTGAGGATTTCCAGCTTGTACCTACCTACTAAGCAGATATATCATGAACCAAACTTGACCTTTGCCCTCCATTGCCAGGTGGTCAGGTAGCTGAGGGAGAGGTACCAGTGTATCTGTGGATGAAACGGACACCTGGGCCACCTGCTCTACGCCCTACGGCCTTGTTTGTGGCCATTCCCAGATGTTTGACTTTCATCTTATTTATGACAGAGTGAACAGTTAACATAGTCCTGGGAAAAGATCATAAATGTATTTCTTTTTATGCCAGTCCAAAGTGACTATGAACTGTTTCTTATCTGCCTTCCCAATTGAAATGAAAAAGTATATACCCATATGAAACAGCCGCAAACCATGTACCAAGGCCATGTTAATTTGTTTTAGGGGGCATCACATTGGAAACAGAGCTATTTGGTTGCAGCAATTCACTAGCTCATTCTCCAAGCTCTGTCTGGCCTTTGTTGGGGGCTGACTGGTTATTTAATGGGGACTTGATTGGGACTGCCCCCCACCCCCTGCATGCTTTAGGTTTTTAAGGATAATGCTAATCTTTGCCATCCCCCTTGGTTGTGAAGTTGTTTTTTATATATTGTCTTGGTCAGTGGGGGAAATGCGTAGCTTCTGTTTGACCTTCATCCTAACAATAGCTCTTACTCTACAGCTAAGGAGCTAACATGGGTATTCTCCCAACTACTAGTTATTCCTCTTCCAATTATACATTCCAGGTCCAAGGAAGAGGCCACCTGGTGGGTCTGTGCCCCTAGCGGACACGCTGAGAGTTAGACCTGACCAGGACCTCCTTTATTGCCTGGCCTCCACATCCCACCCTCTAACAGGAAGCCTAGATGACACCTCCACTCCCCCGGTATCAACATTAGCAAAACTCTTTTTGTGCTAAGTCCAACAGTGTCTGAAATGTTTGGATATTCCCTTTTTGCCCAGTGTATGAGCGCCCAAGTTCTGGACGCAGCCTGTTTCAAGGAGCTTCCTGGCCATACGCAATGTGTCTGCTCCATCGTGCCTCCTTGTGAGTCGTTCGGTCCTGCCTTCTGCCATCTTCCACGGTAGTATGTCCACTTCATACAGTGCGAGCCATCAATTTCTCCAAGCTCCAGAAGCCATCCTAGCAGCATGTTAGGCTGTTTCCCCTGGGTACTTCTCAGGCCCTTACATTCTCTTTCACTGGTGAATCATCCCATATCCATAAGCTCTCCTTTGTCCAATTTTATATTCTGCCCTCAATATAAGAGTGGGCCCCGCACTCTCAGGATCCAGTCCTATCTGTAGTGTCCTGGCTCTCGCCAGCCCATGTTAGGTAGATCCTGCAGCTCCTTCCGAGTATAGGCATTTTCTCTTTTAGCACTTCCCTGGCCAAGTTATGCTGTGATTCAACCCGCATCGTCTGTCTCTTGGCCTGGAAGTGAGCCATGAGTGGATTTGCGAAGGAGTGTGTTGTCTTGCAAAGCAGAGAGAGACCTCTGCATCATTTTTAGGCAGGGGAGGAAGATTATCCTTTAATAGGGAGGAACGAATGCATCTGTGGGTCCAGAGGGTTCAGAAGAATCTGGGAGATCATGTCTCCCTAGTGCACCAGCCTATGCAGACCTATCCCACGTTTTGAGGTCCCACTCCTCAAAACTCCTGGCTGTGGCACAGCAACCTGCGGGAGCTGAGAACCCAACCTTCTCAGGAGCTCTACTGCTTTCAGAAAGCTGTCCCCAGCGCTTCTGCCCTCCCACTGCAGATGATCTTTTTGTATGGCATCCCTCTGGCTTTTGCACATAGCCTTCAGCTTGTGATGTATCATTCTTAGTGCCAACTGTTGCAGATTTGGTTCCCAGGGAAGCAGAGTCTGAGACAGACTTGTGCACAGAAAGCTTATTAGGAAGTGGAAGTGTTCTCAGGATCAACCCTTGAGGGCAGAGTGAAGGAACAGAATTGGGCAAAGAGAGAATGATGATGTGGTCATAACAAAGGTTCGGCTGATCCCATGGGGAGCTCTGGATCGGGGATGGCCCTGCAGGGTGGTCCCAAATTAGGAGGCGGGGTCCAGGACTTTATACCCTGCATCAGACAGTCACCCAATGGAGCTGCCCTGGGAAGCAAGCGTGACCTTGAGCTAAGTGGCTGGATTTCTTTAGCTCAGAGCAAGGCCCAGAAAAACTCTTAGCTGAGAGATGCCAGTGGCTGGCATGGAGTCAGGGGAGGGGAATGAGTGCCTGAGTCCTCCAGGGAGATCTAGACAGAGAATTCTGGCATGTACAATGCCAACCCACCTATTCACATAGATAGAGTTTTAGAAACCTTAGCTGTACAACAAGAAATTACTTTTAGGTCTTTGGGTAAAACTTAATGGTAAAATATGTCTTTGTAGCCTCAATTTACACAGCACCTTAGGTTTACTAGAGGTCCCAAGTTTCAAAACAAACCAAGATTTTTTTTAATTTTTTTTTCCGGGGGGGACGTAGATAACCAAAGGGATCCATTAGGCATGTGGAATAAATGGCTCCTTTGATGGTTCTGCAAATGGTCCTAGAATTTCAGGACCATTTCTTGTCTATGCTCCCTTATGTCTGCTGCTCAGAGATAAAAGCCACACCTACTCTCTAAGCAATGCAAATGTTAACAACCTCATGGCCAGAGTGTCCTGGGCCATGCTGAGCCACCCCTGCCTTGTGGTCCTGAGTAGCCCAGAGCCATCCACTATTTTCATTGGGCCTGCAGACAGCACACCGACTGCCCACGGTGCCAAGAAGCAATGAAACAAGCATGGCCCATTTCTTAGCAAGGAAAAGCAGTGAAATTGTGTGCACTGAAGACAAATTGGCCATAAACTCTGCAAGCCACGGAGGTTATTTCAGTTACTAAATGATTAAAGTCTCTAATCTCTGGAGCGGTGATAAAGAGCACCGGGGAAGGGGGCTGGATTTCTAATGCTGGGGAAGGTGCAGAACATCTCTCCTGAGGCCGTACCAGAGGAAGCCCCCCCATAAAGGAACCACAGATAAGTAAGACATCATTAATAAATCAATGACAGGAAAATGAAAACGGAAGCAGATGAACCAGCCAGCGGATCAGGTTGTAGATGAAAAACAGCACATCTGTTGCTACCGTCGGTACATTAACAAATAAGTCTGCTGGATGAGGCAGTCTTTCATACTTAAACTTGGAATAATGAAGCTTCAAGAGCGATTAAGCATAAATCAAATTTTAAATGTATCTTGCACCTCCCCAAACACCAGCAGGCATATTTTCCCTTGCTCCGAATTCTTTTTGGCAGGCAACGGGAGGTACAGGGATAAAAAATGCTGCCTCATTTTGGCTCTGCGGTGAGGTAGAGGTACGCAGCTAATTTAGTGTTTAGCTTCACGCTTTGATTCTTACCAGCTGAAGACATTGAGCTGTGCTTAATCGATATGTTAAATCCAAGCCTGTGCATTTCGGCTCCAGCAATATCCACCAGTCTCCTCATCCAGGACGGCTCCATTCTAGCTCCCTTTCCCCGTCATGCAGATATTGATTTACATTTCATTTCGTTTTTATTGAAGACGTCAGTGAAATTAGCAATTGAGGTGGTGAAACCTCCTTCTCTTTTGAAGCATAATTTCTCCTTTATATACAATGGAAAAAAAGTTGCTTCTCCCCTAATGGCAAAGTGGCCAGGTTTTAGGACATTGGTGATGGACATGAGCAATTTATTTGTTGAATTGGTACATCCATGTCCAGAGTGGGAGAAATGTGCTCTCCTCAAGATAATCTCTGATTTAGAGATGTTGGGACAAGCGGGTAAAGCAGAAAGACATGACTCAAGGTGAGGAAGGGGGGAAAGGCCGGAAAGGACATAGGGCACCACAATTAGGAGAAGCCATTCAATTTACATCCTAAAATTCTAAAAAGCAGAAAATCCTGCAAGCTGGCTAATAAACGAGTTTCCCTCAGTAAGAAAAATAGAGAAGGCATAGGAAGAAAAAAGGACAAAGAAAGGAGAGGTAAGAAATAAGATGACTAGAAATGATTGGAGAAAACCCCAGAAACATTCTAAAAGTGATTACATCATTGGCTGAACAACTTTGTGACTGAACTGGATACTATAAATGGGTGGCGTGTATGGTATGTTAACCATATTTGAGTAAAGCTGTTACTTGAAAAAAAGAAAAAGAAAAACTCCCTTGTAGGGTGCAGGGGCGGGGAATAAGGATGGAAAGTGTATCTCCAACCACACTGTCCTATTCCCAGCTCTATGACTAGAAGGAAGAAGGCGGGATGGATACCTGCGCACAACTCTCAGATTCTGCCGCCCCCACCCCACCGTGCACCCCACCGTGCACCCCACCGTGCTGCGTTCCTTGACAGGCTTCACGTGCAGCACAGGGCAGAAGTCCCCCACGACATTCTTCTTAGGATGGAGGGACTCTGCGAACCTGTTAGCCGATATGCCATTTCCCAGCAGACCTTGCTCCATTCTACTGCCACTAACCCACCACTGAGTTTACCTACTTTTCCAGGATAGAATTCTTTTTTTTCCCCCCGAAATTGAAGGGGCATGGCCAAATCTAATGAGACAGCTCCTTTAGCCTACAGCCAGTGTCCTGGCCTTCCCAAGGTAGAGCCTGTCTGGTGCTTTGGTGTTAATACTTCTTTGATAGAAAAATTACTCCAAGTTCCTGAGGGCTTCAGCCAGATGTGCTATGGATAACTGTCTGGTGTCAAACTCTCCATTTCTCATCCTCTCTCACCCCACATCTTCAGTGAACTTCCACCTGAAGGTGAGTTTTTTAGTGTGCCACGGAAGTTGGCAAAGCCTCCAGGTTAATCAACACATCAAGGGGCTTCACCATCACATTATGCCTAGGACATGAGGGTGCTCATTTCGGGAAGACACGAAGTCCCTTCTTTCCAAGGGTGGATCCTTCTGTAATCCCTGCTACTCTTGGAAAAGGAAATGTAGTAGGTGTCCAGTTAATCTGTTCATTGACCTTCATTATAGAACTGGTGAAAATTTAGTTTTAAAAGAAGTGAAATAGTGCTGAAGGTCTACAGTAAAGGTGAGTTCGGAGGTATTGCCAGGATGCCTCAGCTTTCCCATTTGTTAAATGAAGGTGTTATTTTTGACGTGTTTGAGCTTCTTCAGATAAATGTAACACGTCGGGAAGATGGACTGGGCATCTGAGTATTTGAAAGCGGCCAGAATTGACGAGAAACACCTCCCCCTCAGCAGCCCTCTCTGCCACACAGGGGAGGTTGTTCTTCGGCAAGCTCAGGGTAAAAAGGGAAACTGAGAGAGAGGCTCCACAGACATCTTTTTCCCTCCTTACTTTTTCTCTCTCTTCTTACTTGAGCAAAGTTGGAATTCAGTTTCCTTGCCGAGTAGGTTTTCCTAAAGTATTAGCTAATGTGGTCAGTAATTGGGATGTATTTGTCCATGTTAACACATGCGATTTCAGGAAGCAGCTGAGTTCAAACTAAAATAAGTATGATATATAAATGTCTTTAGTGATATTGAACCCAGACCATAATTAGACTCCTGGAATATGGAAAAGCCAGAACAATTCAATAAACTCACATTATGGCCTAAGTCCATTCCAACTCCATATTCCAGCAGATCATGCCTGGGTGGGCTTTTCTCTGCTTCTTGAATTTTTTATTTTACTAATGACCTCTGTACTCTTTAGGAGTTCTTAGCACATTACAATGTCATTTATGAAGCATCAAGGGCTATACACTTATCCTGCATTTGCTTTCATTCCTGAGGCTAATTCTCAGGGTTGTTGTTTCTTTTCCCCACAGCTGACAACTTTTCCAATTCTCTTTCCAGCACACTTTGGTGTTTTGGAAACAACAGTCCAGGCCAGCATCACAGGACTTGTGCCGTCACACAAGGCCCTGTGCTTAGAAGGACCTCACACTTAGAAAAGCCCAACACTTGGTTTAATGTTTTGCTGTCATCATCTTGAAATTCTTACTTTTTGAACAAGGGACCACATTTTCATTTTGCACTTGGCCCTGCAAATTTTGCAGTAGAATTGAACACAATATTTGGGGTTTCCAATCTCAGCTTTAGTCCTTATTAGTTTTGTGCATTTGGACAAGTTCTTCAACCTCTCTCAACTTTATTTTCCTCAGCTGTTGAATACAGAAAGAATAACATCTGTCCCACAGAATTGTTATAAGAATTGCATGAGATTAAAAAATCTATCAGTGCTTAGGACATAGTTCTAATAACTAACATTCATTAATTGCTTCCTCTGAGCCAGAAAGTAGGCCAAGCAATTTACAAACATTAGTGCATTTATTCCTCACAGTCATGGCTGGTGATCAGCCAACACACTCAGGTTTCTACTTACAAGTCTTTTTTATAGCCAGTGTCTGTTCCCATTGGTCCAGCATCTATTATGGCTGGTCGGTGTCCTTGATCACAGTGGTTATTACCGCTGCTCTCAATCCTCTGTTGTCAGTAGTGTTTTACAAGTGAGAGAACTGAGGCAGAGATGTTGAGTAACTCACCCAAGTCCACACAGCTTGTAAGTAGACACTTAACTACAAATGTCATCATCTCTAGTAAAGAGCAGAGACTCTAGTAGAAGTGAGGTCTTTTAACTCGAAGTTTAATGTTCTTTCCTTCTGCTCCCATGTTTCTTTACATCCAAGGAGTTAATAATCAAGTGAGGGTGATAAGGCCTATGTGAACTTGGCCACTACACAAGGCCATGTGCTCCTAGCCTCCCAAACTCAACGGCAAACACATGTACTCTAAGCTGTTAGCAGTTGCCTTTCCAAGTTAGCAAGACTTTGATTGTTTTCCCTTCGCCTGAAGACTCTTCTCTAGTTTCTAGTCCACGTCGCTTTCTACCTAATTCCTCGTTTTCCTCTAAGACTCAGCTGAGGTCTGTTGTCCCTCCTTGGAGACTTTGAGAGTCTTGTGCGTAGCTCTATCACAGTGTTACCAAACAGCAATTGGGGTCCTGCTGCCCACCGCCACCCTCTAGGCAAAATTCCAGAGGCAAAGATTTCATGATAAAGGGAAGGAGATGTTATTCAAAAGCTTCACAATTTTGGAATAACAGCTTTCCACATGGATTAGTCACGTAAGACTATCAACTAAGGCTAAACTAACACCTGAGTTCTCCTATCATTCCCCCTGTTGGTTGTTATCTTATTTCTGTAGGGTTAGTTTACAAACTAAAACAATATAAGATACAAAAGCCTCACAGTTTTGGAAGAATGGCAGGCTTCTGCCTTGGAACCTGTCCCCCCTAGAACAACCAAAGAAGAATAACCCTGTCACCCTCTGCCAGGTCAGCCCGATCCTAGGCTGTGCCCAGAGTTGCTTCCCATCCAAAACACCGCATGTTGGGAAATGCAGGCAGCTGCAGCACCATCATCCAGGTACCCTCAAGGAAGAAGAGAGCCGGCGACCGAGGCTAAGAGCCTGAGCCAGCCGGAGAGCCTCAGAGCCAGAGAGCTAGCCCGCTTTTACTTCAAATCTTCTAGCCCATAATTCCATGTGCTCTGGAGGCATTCAGCTCCTCAGCCAATCCCATCCTAGACTGTTTACCATTGCTTCCTCCTATGGCCCCTCTCCACACCTCCCCAGTAATCTGATCATATATTTCTGTATCAATAGCACTTCCCATACATATTCTAATTGCTGCTTTTCTTATCTGCCTTCCTTCAGGTCTGAAAGATTTTTTTTTACTTTAAATAATTTTTAACTTTTTAAATTACAGATGGCATACAATATTAGTTTCAGGTGTACAATCCAGTTATTAAACATTATATAACTTTCTAAATGATCATCCCAATAAATCTCATACCCATCCGACTCCATACATAGTTATTACAATATTATTGACTATATTCCTTGTGCTATACTTTATATCCCTGTGACTATTCTGTAACTACCAATTTGTGGTTCTTGATCCCTTTACCTTTTTCATTCATCACCCCCAAATCCCTCCCATCTGACAACCATCGAAATGTTCTCTGTATCTATGAGTGTGTTTCTGTTCTGGTTGTTTGTTTATTTTGTTTTTTAAATTCAATTGTTGATATATGTGTATTTATTGCCATTTTATTTATTCATATCTTTTAATTTTTTTTCTTCTTTTTATTAAAGAAGACTCTAACATTTCATATAATACTGGTTTGGTGGTAATGCACTCCTTTAGCTTTTTCTTGTCCTTTTATTCTAAATAATAGCTTTGCTGGATAGAGTAATCTAGGTTGTAGGTCCTTGCTTTTCAACACTTTGAATATTTCTTGCCACTCCCTGCTGGCCTGCAAAGTTTCTGTTGAAAAATCAGCTGACAGTCTTATGGGAGCTCCCTTGTAGGTAACTAAATGCTTTTCTCTTGCAGCTTTTAAGTTTCTTTCTTTGCCTTTAACCTTTGGCATTTTAATTATGATGTGTCTTGATGCAGGCCTCTTTGGGTTTGTTTTGGCTGGGATTCTCTGCACTTCCTGGATTTGTATGTCTATTTCCTTTACCAGGTGAAGGGAGTTTTCCATCATTACTCTTTTACATAGGTTTACAATTCCTTGCTTTCTCTTCTCCTTCTGGCACCCCCTTGATGTGAATGTTGGTACACTTAACGTTGTCCCAGAGGCTCCTTATACTATCCTCACATTTTTGTATTCTTTTTTTCTTTTCGCTGTTCTGATTGGGTGTTTTCTGCTTTCTTGTCTTCCAAATCTCTGATTTGATCCTCTGATTCCACTGTTAATTCCCTGTAATATATTCTTCATTTCAGTTAATGTATTCTTCATTTCTGACTGGTTCTTTATGTTTTCTAGTTCCGCTTATGTTTCCTATCTCTTTGTTGAAGTTCTCTCTAAGTTTATCTACTCTTCCCCAACTTCACTGAGCATCCTTATAACCAGTATTTTGAACCTGCTAGACTCTACATCTAGTGGATTGCCTATTTCCATTTTGTTTAGTTTTCTTTCTGGAGTTTTGTTCTGTTGTTTCATTTGGGACATGTTTCTTTGTCTCCTCATCTTGGCAGTCTCCCTGTGTTATGTATGTAGGTAAAGCTGCTATGTCTCCTGGGCTTGGTAGTATGGCCTAATGTAGCAGGTGTCCTGTAGGGTCCAGTGGCACAGACTCCCCATTCACCCAAACTGGGCACTCCAGATGTGACCCCCATGTGAGCTATGTACACCTTCCTCTCGTAGTTGGGCCTTGATTGCTGTTGACATGCCAATGGCTGGATTTACCCACAGGCTAATCTGCTGCAAGGACTGGCTGCAACCATTGTGGAAGGTCGGCTGTGCAGGGACCCACCCCACAGAGAAGGACTTACTTCAGTGGAGCTGTGGTGCCCTCTGAGTCTGTGCATTGAGTATGTCACTTGTGGAAGTGGTTGGGTGGTGTCTTGACATGGTCTAAAGCTGTCCACTGGGTGTACTGGCCTGGGATCTCCTGGGAGATGCAGGCCAAGGTCAGCCACTACTCATATTCTACCTGGTGCCACTGGCATGAGCTACAAAGCAACCTGCAGATGATTGCTACTTGTGCTGGGCTTGGAGGTGCCCAAGAGAGGCCAGCTGCCACTATTGCTGGGACTGGGACCACTTAGTGAGAGGTATAGGGCATACCGAGGCCAGATGTTGTTTGTTTGAGAAATTTAGAAAAGTCTGAAGCATGAGCCAATATGAGCCATTTGTATGGAAACTCCACTGAAAGTGAGTTGGATGAGCCTGAAAGTTGGGTGGGACAGGGACCCAGGAAATCCCCGGGTTGTGGGGGGGTGGTGGTGATCAGTGTTAGTCAGGTTGATGGAGATTCAGCTATGTTGCCCACCTGCTGGCTCTGTGAGGGTAGGGCTTCGAAAAGGAACAATGGCCTCTGCCAGCACTTTTGTCTGAAAGAAAGTTGCCCCTCCAGCTCTTGCCCTGATGCCAGACAATTCAGTTCCTCTAGGTATGTCCCTGTTGTCTTTGAAGCTGCTTCCTTAGCGCTGGAGCTCAGAGCAAGTGAATGAGTCTGAGTAAGCCTATGGGTGGGTCCCTTAAGAGGACTACCTGGGACTCCAGAAGCCCTCTGTTTTACTCAGCCTCAGTCCCTGCTGGTTTTTATAACCAGACATTATGAGGACCTCTCTTCCTGGCTCTGGAACCCCAGCATGGGTGTATCAGGCTGGGACCACTGCTCCTTAGGGGGAACTCCGCAGCTGAGATATCCCTCCTAATTTTTATCCACCACACATGGGTGTAGGACCAGCCTGTTTGGAGTCTTCACCCCTCCTACCAATCTCAGTGTGGCTTCTTCTTTATACCCTGATTTATAGGACTTCCATTTAGCTAGATTTCAGGCTGTTCTGAATGATGATTGTTCTGTAGTTTAGTTTTACTTTTGATGTGGTTTTGGGAGGATGCAAGTACTGCATTTGCCTATGCTGCCATCTGGAGCAGAAGCCCAGGCCTGAGATATCTTTTATGATGGAAGATGACATATTGCTCATCTGGGTGTCCCTAGCACTTAGGAAAATATGCCTGACACATAGCTGCTGTTCAGGAAGTGACCAAAACAAAAAATGGTGCTATTTTCCAATGAACACCCATTGTTCTATTTGTTCAAAGGAGAGAGAACTGAACTCAACTGATCTGCATGCTAGCTCTTAAAGGATGGGGAAGATTGAAATAAACTGCATTGGGGATAGAGCCAGGAAGTCACTTCAGACAGAAGGAGCAGCTTGAACGATTGTGGGAATATGGAAAGGGTTAAGACAAAGCTTGTTTTGAGAACAGCAGGTAGACCATTTGCCCTGAAACATGGGATTTTTATTGAGCAATGAATTAGAAACTCAAATGCTTCTAGCAACCAGGTTTATAGCACAGTAAATAAATAGAACATGGCCTCATGGAGCACAATAGGGAGAGGGAGAGACTGTGGCAAACTAAAAAACACATGCCCCACTTTCAGGGGGGTAGCTGCTGCTCCATGCCAAATGGTCATATGTGGAACTTTCAATTTCCTAGATAACATGGAAATCCAAATTGTGGGTATGTGTATTTGTGAAATAACTTGATTTTTTAACTTTTAAAATATCTTATTGATTATGCTATTACAAGTGTCCCAGTTTTCCCCCTTTGTCCCTCTTCACCCAGCACCCCCTACTCCCTCAGGCAGTCCTCACGCCTTTGTTCATGTTCATGGGTCATGCACATAAGTTCTTTGGCTACTCAGTTTCCTATACTGTACTTTACATCCTCATGGCTATTCTGTAATTATCTGTTTGTGCTTCTTAATCCCCTCCTTTCTTCACCCATTCCCCTATACCCCCCTCCCAACTGGCAAACATCAAAATGCTCTCCATACCCATTATTCTGATTCTGTTCTTCTTGTTTGTTTTGTTTGTTTTTTAGATTCAATTGTTGAAAAATATCTATTCATTGCTATTTTATTGTTCATGGATTTGAGCGCTTTGTCTGCCCTTCCATTCTAAATGATACCTTTGCCAGATAGAGTGATCTTGGATGTAGGTCCTTGTCTTTCATGACTTTGAATACTTCTTTCCAGCTCCTTCTTGCCTGTAAGGTTTCTTTTGAGAAATCAGCTGAGAGTCTGATGGGAACTCCTTTGTAGGTAACTGTCTCCTTTTCTCTTGCTACTTTTAAGATTCTCTCTTTATCTTTAACCCTGGGTAATATAATTATGATGTGCCTTGGTGTGTGCTTCCTTGGGTCCCACTTCTTTGGGACTCTCTGAGCTTCCTGGACTTCCTGGAATTCTATTTCCTTTGGCAGATTGGGGAAGTTCTCCATTATTTTTCCAAATAAGTTTTCAATGTCTTGCTCTTCCTCTGCTCCTGGCACTCCTACGATTCGGATGTTAGAAAGTTTAAAGTTGTCCCAGAGGTTCCTCAGCCTCTCCTCATTTTTTAAAATTCTTGTTTCTTCATTCCGTTCTGGTCGAATGTTTATTTCTTTTTTTTGCTCCAAATCATTGATTTGAGTCCTGGTTTTCTTCCCTTCACTGTTGGTTCCTTGTATATTTTTCTTTATTTCACTTTGCATAGCCTTCACTTTTTCCTCCATTTTGAGACCATACTCCATCAATTCTGTGAGCATCCAGATTACCAGTGTTTTGAACTCTGCAACTGTTAGGTTAGCTATCTCTTCATCGCTTAGTTCTATTTTTGGAGCTTTGATCTGTTTTTTCATTTGGGTCATTTTTTTTTTTTTGTCTTGGCATGCCTATTATGTTGTCAGGGGTGGAGCCTTAGGTACTTGCCAGGGTGGGAAACCCACCACTGCCTTGTGGTACTGTATGTGGGGAAGGGGTCCGAGAGGGAACAATACCACTTGCTTGGTTCTTGGTCGGCTTTCAGTAGTTTGCCCTGCTACCCACAAGCAAATTGGGACCTTCTGGGGCTGATTCCCAGGTGGGTGGGTTTGTGTACATTCTAGGATCCCGTGGGTCTCTCAAACAAACTCTCCTGTGAGACTGACAAACTCTCCTGCTGCTGCAACCCCTACAGATTTTTACCAGTAGAGGTTTTGAGGCTTTCCTTTTCTGCACTGGAACCCAGGGTTGCATGGTCTCTCCCACTCGCCAGTTACTCCTCCCAGTTTATCCACTAGCAAATGTGGGACAAGGCCAGTCACTGCCTTGTCCCAAGTCCTCTCCACCCCGGCTGTCTGTCTCCACCCCTCCTACCAGTCTGAATGAATGTTTCTTCTTTAACTCCTTGGTTGTCGGACTTCCATGCAGTTTGATTTTCTGGCAGTTCTGGTTATTTTTGTTTTTAAATTTTTTGTTGTCCTTCTTTTGGTTGTGCGAGGAGACACAGTGTATCTACCTATGCCTCCATCTTGGCCAGAAGTCTCAGGATTGGTTTGGATTCTTTTTTCTTCTTGTTGTTCTGATTGGTTGTTTTTTGCTTCCTTATATTCCAAATCATTAATTTGATTCTTGGCTTTATTCATGCTACTGTTGCTTCCCTCCATATTGTTATATATTTCAGTTAGTGTATCCTTCTTTTCTACTGGATCTTTTTTATGATGCTGAGGTCCTCACTAAGTTCCTTAAGCAGCCTTATAACCAGTGTTTTGAATTCTGCATCTGATAGATGGTTTATCTCCATTTTGTTTAGTTCTTTTTCTGGAGTTTTGATCTGTTCTTTCATTTGGCTATGTTTCCTTGTCTCCTCATTTTGGCAGCATTCCTGTGTTTGTTTCTATGTATTAGGTAGAACTACTATGACTCCCTGTCTTGGTATCATGGCCT
This sequence comes from Mormoops blainvillei, assembly GCA_004026545.1. NCBI lineage: Eukaryota > Metazoa > Chordata > Mammalia > Chiroptera > Mormoopidae > Mormoops > Mormoops blainvillei. Next base: position 4,755 of record PVJD01002628.1, on the reverse strand, counting down.
AATGTAGTAGGTGTCCTATAGGGTCCAGTGGCACAGTCTCCCCTATCACCCAAACTGGGTACTCAAGGTGTGCCCCTTGTGTGGGCTGAGTACATCCTCCTCTTGTAGTTTGAACCTTGATTGTTGTTGGCAGGTCAATGGAAATTATTTTCCCAGGCCAGCTAGTTGCAAGGATTGTCTGTGACCACTGACCTCCAACCTCCACACTCCATTGATGTGCAGGGCAGGGTGGTGGTGCTCCAACATGGTCTGTAGCTGTTCACTGAGTGGCTGGGCCTGGGGCTTCCCAGGTGGTGGAGGCCAAGGTTGGCCCCCACCTGTGTTTTGCCTGGGGCCACCCTACCTGAGCCCTAAAGCAATCTGAGATGGCTGCTACTTCTGCTGGGCTTGGAGATAACCAAGTGAAGCCAAGATGTGAATGTAGGCTGGCTGCTGATAGTGCCCTACCTGGGGCCACTTATCAAGAGGTATGGGGGTTGGGGGCTCACCAAGCCAGCTGTTTCTTGTTTGAAAGGATTTAGGAAGTCGTGAAGCTTCAGCCAAGACCAGCTTTTCATATGGAAAAGCTACTGTTAACAGCTGTAAGTTGGGTAGGGTGGAGCCTCAGGGGATCTCTAGGGTGGGGCAAACAGTGTTAAGCCAGGTTGATGGAGTCTCAGATGTAGCGCTAACCTGCCAGCTCTGTGGCTCTGCCTGCCTTTCTGTCTGGGAGAAAGCTATGCGCCAGCTCTCGCCTTGATGCCAACCTCTTGAGTTCCTCCCTGTATGCCACTGGTGTCTTTCTAGATGGTACTCTAGTGCTGAAGCTCAATGGGAATGAGTCTGAGTAAGTTTGTGTGTGGGTTCTTTAAGAGGAACTGCTCGGTTTCCAGAAGTTTCTTCTACTGCCTCAATCCACACTGGTTTTTGCAGCTTGAAGTTATGGGGACTTATCTTCCTGGCACTGGTACCCTGGGATGGGGGGTCTGGTGTGGGGCTAGGACTCCTTGCTCCCAAGACACCGTTCCTGAATTTTTATTCACCACATGTGGACGTGGGACCAGCCCATTCCGCGTTTCTACCCCTCCTACCAGTCTGGATGGATGTCATTTTCTTTAATTCCATAGTTGTCAGACTTCCATTTGGTTTGATTTCTGATGGTTCTGAGTGATGGTTGCTCTATAATTTAGTTGTAAATTCTGATGTATTTTTTAACTTTTTAGTTATAATTTTACATTTACAAAAACCCAAAAGTGTAGTGCAGAGTTCATGATAACTTTTACCTAGCCTTCCCTAAAATTAGTAATAACTTATATACCCATAGGTTAATGATTAAAAACTACAAAATTAACATTGCTATAAGATAATTAAGTGATAGTGTTTATTCATATTTTATCAGTTTTTTTCCCCTCAATATCCTTTTCTGTTCAAGGATCCAGTCCCCAATCCCACATTGCTTTTAGTGGCTGTTTCTTTGGTCTCCTCTAACCTGTGACAGGTCCTTAGCCTTTCTTGTCTTTTATGATCTTGACAGTTTATGTGATAAACTGGTCAGTTATTTTGTAGAGTATCTCTCAATTTGTGTTTGATGTTTTCTCATGGTTGAGATTATGCATTTTTGGTCAAAAAAGCAAGGAAGTGATGTTGTGCTCTTCTCTGTGTCATATCATTGTGTTGATATATCTTATTTACTGGCGATGCCCATTTTGATCGCTTGATTAAGGTGGTATCTGTTGTGTTTTTCACTGTAAAGTTACCATTTATATCTCTGTAAGTGATAAATATTTAAGGGAGATACTCTGAGGTTACCCAGACATCCTGTTTCTTCTCAAACTTTTTGAGGGATGATTTTGACCATCCATAAGTTAACCTTGCCTACAGCAATTATTACTGTGATATTTATTGCCTAATGATGGTTTTGAATTTCCCACATTCATTTTATTTTTATTAGTCAGAATTCTTCTGCAAGGAAAAGCTGTCCCTTTCTCCACCATTTACTTATTTTTTCAATTATTATGTTAGCATGGACTAATAGATATTTTGTGGGTTATAATCCAGTACTATCATTTTTAACTTGTTGTCCTAATTATCCAGATTTGGCCACGGAGAGTTTTTCAGGTTGGCACCCCGTCCTTTCGACTTACCCGATCTTTTTTGAGCACTTCCTTATTTCCTGGTTCTACATGACATTCCAGGTGCATCAGCCACTTCTCTAAGAATCTTTGGTTCTTTTCCTTGGAGAATAAATATCTTGACTATAAAATGTAGAAAATGAATTCAAACATCTAAATAATATTGTGGATACTTTTTTGGTCCATAGTCTTTCACCTACTGACACCTGATGCTAGAGATCAGTTAGCTCAGAGCAGGAGAGGCGGGTTGGAGTCAGGGTGAGAAAAGTCTAAAAGTCCAATGAAGAGTTTGGAATGCATGCAAGCAGCAATAGGACATGGGGCACTATGGATGAATTTTGAGCAGAAGTGTATATAATATGCTTAAAGTCATAAGCATATGACTTTAAAGAGAGAAGCAGGAAGACAGGAAGTTGATTCAATAAAACATTTAGAAGTAAAGTAATAAAAATCTAAATTAGAGACTGCTCTCTACTTTCCCTCAGCCCAGAAGGCCTTTCTCCTGATCTCCTCCAGACCACATCCTTTTTATGTCTCAAAGCCTCCTTTTCCAGGGAGTCTTTTCTGACTCCCTCCCAGAAGGTACCCTTCTTCCTCCGTGTCTCCCGGGCCCAAGTTGGTTGGTACCGCCCCTCTACAGGTATTTCATCGTGGCCTATGTGCTGGTGCTTTCTTTCAGTGCACGTTTCACCCACTTGATTACTAGCTTCTTGTAGACAGGGACATCCCTAGTCGTCATTACCTCTCCCCTACGCCGAACCTAGCTCCTCTCACACAGGAGAGATGCTCAGTTCAGAACTGAGTTGGTTACAGAACCATTTATAGCACTCTGAGGGGCTGGATAAATGAAAACAAAATGCAACTATATGCAAATTTCTTTGAAGGCATACAATTTTCAGGTAAAATCACACTTTCTGACAACTTACTCCAGCTTAATGTGTGAGACAGCACAGGTGTTTAAGAGCGTAAGAGCAGGGGCCTTAAATGCACGCACACACCCCACCCAGGATTTCTGAGCCCACGGGGTAAGCCTATTCTTAAGACAAATACTGGTCGGATCTATATTTCACATGGAGAGAGTGTCACCATAAAATGATTGTCCTTATGGAGGAGACAAGAGCTGTCTTGAAAAGTCCATTTAGAAGGTGCCTCTCAGGACACACCAAGACTTTTGAAAGCACAGTGCACATCCCTTCCCTTTTTGAGTGACAGCATCCCTAAAGGTCTCAATAGAAATGGATCCTCTTTAGAGTCGTGCTCTTACAGAAAGAGCTTTCCCCTCAAGGTATGATTTAAAGCTATGCTTCAAGCATAGAAAGTATTTTAAAATCAAATTTCACCTCCAAAATTTTAAAAAAGAGAGTGATAGTCAATAAGGCAATTACTCTACAGAAAATAGGACCCTGTGATATTTGTCAAGGAGACAGCAGGAAGGCTACCACCTCTGCCAGCCCCATTCCTAGGCTCCTGCTGGACTTGGCAGCCTCCCTTCTGGAAACCGCTATTTCTGTGACAGTTGGCACCTCGAGTCAGGAGGGAAGGAGAAAATGGAGGGAGAGGGGAGGGTGGGAGGGAGCAAAGACCCAGAGATAGCAGCCATTGACTGTCTTCTTTCCACCAGGCAGCACCACTGGCCAGCACAGAATCAAGTGGAGAGAGAGGCAGGGCTCTAAAGGAAGGGCCGAAATGCAGGGCAAGGAAAACACCGAAAGAAAAGACTATGGAAGTAAGGCCTGTGAAGAAAGTAGACCTCCACAATATGGGGGTAGGGGACAGAACAGATGACTCAAGCGTGCATGACAAAGGACCTCACCAGAGGGGCTGGGACAGGGTAGCATCTTGTCAGACTAACCCAAGTTCCCTCATCCTGCTTCTTGTTGCAATGACTTCCCCTCTTCCCTGCCTCCTGCGTCAGCTGCATTCATTTGGATCAGATGTGTCTTTATTGTGGATGAGGTGCACCACTCATTGGCCCCCGAGAAGGAAAGGAATGGGAAAGAACAAGAAAATCCACTTTCTGCTTTTGAATTTTTAAATACATGTTCTAAACTCATAGCACAGACAAAAGCTTTGAGGAAAGAGTCTCTTTCATTACCTAGAAATAACTGATTTTTTAAAAAGGTTTTATTTATGTATTTTCAGAGAGAGGGGAAGGGAGGGAGAAAGAGAGGGAGAGAAACATCGGTGTATAGGAGAAACATCATTCAGCTGCCTCTCACACTCCCCCAACTGGGGATCTCGCTCACAACCCAGGCATGTGTCCTGCCCGGGAATCAAACTGGTGACCTTTTGGTTCACAGGCTGACACTCAGTCCACTGAGCCACATCAGCCAGGGCACCAGCAGTTGATTTTTAAAGAGCCCATGCAGCATGGTGCAGAAGCAATACAGAAGGAAAGATGGAAACAAAAGAGGAATTTCACTGTCCTCGCACTCTCTTGTACACACACAGAAGGAAGTTTGCCTTGTTCCTGGGAGTGTCAAAGGGGTGACTAAGGGGAGAGGAAGGGCAGTGGGTCCAATGAGGCTTTCAGTTGGGGTGAAGTAAGTGTACATAGTGTGTGGGCAGGATAACTGATGCCAGAGAGGGACCGAAGACACTGGGCTATGACCAGAGACCATGTGGTACAGTGTTTGAAGACCAG